>ML978185.1:0-296729 GCA_010015745.1 Setomelanomma holmii
GGATTTTGTTAAGGATGCCTTTTGTATCTCCAGCCTCAAATGCAGCAATCTTCTTGGCTTTCTCAGGGTTTTCGACAAACCCTCGTGTTCTGAGTGCTGTGTCGATGTACGGACACTGTCCCCAGAAATGGTTGTCTCCACAGAGGCAGGGTTTTGACAGTTTCTCATCGCCTCTTGATCTTTTTCTCTTGTAGGGGGATTCTTGGCCATTCAGCGTAGCTCCAAATACACCTCCATGAATGTTTGTTTTCCTTGATTGCGTTGTACAATAATAGCGTAGGAAGTCTGCGAGAACAGTCGATAGCTGAGACTCGATCAGTACGGGTGCGTTGCGATTCAAGTTCCATGTCTCTTCAGCTTTGAAGATATTGAGCGAGGCACTCGCGGCATATGCGGAATCGACTTGCTTAATAGCTCGTACGAGATCCTTGTGTGCTCAGAAGCCATGTACTTCTGGCAAGTTGAGTTGCTTTGCCTGGTTGTAGGCTGTGAGGAATTCGCTGCACCAATCTTCGATGTTTGCTCAGCGAGCGTGTAGTGTTTTGGCTGCTTCGTACGCTTTTTGAACGCGATACTCTTGATCAGCTGTAGTTGGAGAGTAGAGCTCTTGGAGCGTCTTGATTTGATCATGGATAGACAGCTTGTCTTTGATGTGATAGAGGAGATCCTGCTGTATAGTCTTAGTGATGTGTGCTTCGACTTGTCCCAACTTATCTTTTAGGCGTCTGTATTCTTTGATGTCCTTATAATAGTTGCTGAGATCCTGATTGTACTGCATGAGAGCCTGCTGAATAGGCTGAGTTGGAGGATATCCATCAGCGTTGACAGTGGGTGCTGGTCGAACAGGCTTCTCAGGCTTCTGGAGTGGACGATAGAGCTGATCAGGGTCAATGTATTCCCGTACGTCACCTGCTTCAGCGATGCGCTTGACAACAAAGATCCAGAGTTCCCAGTTGCTCTGGCCGTCAAGGACGAGGTCGGATGTAACGGTATTCTTCGACATGCTGGTTGCGACGCGCTTTTGGTGGAAAGAAGCTAGGTAGACAGGTAGGTAGGTAGGTTAAAGATTGATAAAGCGGATTAGGCTGGGCTCATAGCTGTAAGCAGTTGAGAGCAGGCGACGAAGTGTGAAGATGGGTGTATTGTGTGTTAAGTGTTGTGGACTGAGATGTGCGTAGCCTAAGCTTATATACATGAAGTGGTGGGCTGATTGGCTGGTGGATGATCCACGTGACCATGCAAGGTGCCCTGGGCTTACAACAGAATATGTAACTGCGTGAGCAGTGTCGGGTGGAGGCTGTGATCAACGATTGTATTGCTATCTGTTGTCGTGTTGTGATGTTCGTGTACCAGGAGCTCTCAGCTCAGAGGTAAGTGCACTTGCCCACAGGGCAGTGCCTACTACAATAGGATAACATGTGACTTCAGCCACGTGGTTACAGAATACAAAGGCCAAGTACGGCATCCTTGATGAAAGACTCGTACAACTTTGACAAGTCTGGCTTCATGATGGGCATGATAACGGTCGAAGCCGTAGTCACAGGCTCTGAGCGTCGAAAACGGCCGAAGACGGTACAGCAGGGTAATCAAGAGTGGACTACCGTCATCCAAGGCATCAATGCGACTGGGTGGGCGATCCCACCCTTTGTCATCTTCTAAGGCAAGAACCACCTCTCCGCCTGGTACGAGGAGGAGAGCCTGCCTCCAGACTGGGCTATTGCTGTCTCTGAGAACGGCTGGACAACAAATGCGCTCGGTCTTGAGTGGTTGAAGCACTTTAACGCTCATACAAAAAAACGTACTGTAGGCACAGTACGTTTACTCTTTATTGACGGCCACGAGAGCCACGACTTGCTCAACTTTCAGCAATACTGCAAGGACAACAGCATCGTTACTCTCTGTATGCCTCCTCACTCATCACACCTCCTGCAGCCTCTTGATGTGGGTTGTTTCTTGCCTTTGAAGAGGGCATATGGGCGCCAAGCTGAGAACTTAATGCGCAATGGGATCAACCACATCACTAAACTTGAGTTCTTGCCCTGCTTTATTACTGCTTTTAAGGAGGCTATTACTGAAAGCAATATCTAGGGAAGCTTTCAAGGCGCTAGCTTAGTCCCACTTGACCCAGAGGCGGTGATATCGAAGATGGACATCCGCCTTCGTACGCCTACCCCACCTGCTGTTGACGTTGCTGCCTGGGTGTCCAAAACACCAAGTAATTCCCTGGAATTTGGGTCGCAATCGACACTAGTTCGAGAGAGGATTCAAAGGCATGTAGATAGCTCGCCTTCCTCTATGGTTGACACGGTTGAAAAGCTCGCCAAAGGCGCTAAGATGATGGCGCATTCTATGGTGTTGATGAGCAACCAAGTCAAGCAGCTTCAAGAGGCTAACAAGGCCGCCTCATGCCATAAAGCACGCAAGAGAAAGCGTATACAGGCAGAAGGGGTCCTTACGGCTGAAGAGGGCATGCGCTTAACTACCTTGAAGGAGTTTGCAGCGCATAGTAATGGGAAGAAGGCAAAGAAGAGCGCATGCGCTGAGAGCAGTGAGCTGACTCAAAGGCACTGTAGACGCTGCGGCAAGGCCGGGCACAACCTGTGCACATGTAAAAAAGAAGCAGAAATAGTCTCTGATTAATGTAGAATATTGTACAGTACTGTACAGGACCGTCTTCTACTGTGGTGTTGCGATTTCTACTGTGGGTGACGATAGATTTTGGTGGGGACTTGGCAAGGTGGGCGACTCGCCTGGATGGGCGACTCGACCGTTAAGTACGTTACAATAACGATAGCTGCGATATAGCTAGAGGATAGCATAGTAATGAAAGTTATTTATAAGTTAATTGCAATTAGAAAGAAAAATATATCTAAAGAATATTGCGATGCCTGTAAGGAGATAATTAAGTTAACTTGGTATTTATGTTTCTAGAGGCAACGCGCAAAGAGACATAAGGCAAGCAACAACACGTGTGGCTAGTGTCGCTTTGTTACTTATATGGGAGAATGATCTGATTGTTCGCATTTTCTAGCTCTAAACGCCGTTGTGGTACATAGACGATCGCATGAGTCATGAACTGTCAAATTCGTTGTAGAGTGAGGCTCACAGCTCTCAGAACACGCACTGACTTTTGAAGTTAGTATTGTACTCGCCAGGGCTGGTCCATGAATAGTCGCGAGTGCGATGCGGTGTTGTCGACCAGCTTATTTTTCCTCTCTCCGCCTTTCAGCTGATACGCGCCATGAAGCCTCTCCACTTCACCTCTCTGTGTCGCATTTGCTAGTCTGATGTCCACCGTGTATGTCCCTTGTCGCCGTCGTTGCACAGTCCGAAAATTGTGCGATACAGCCTCAATCCCTTGACGACCTCTGCACGATCGTCGGGATAGAAACTCCGGACCTCTTCAGAATCAATGCTAGCCAATTGATCAAAGGAAGCGCAGCATTCAGATGACTGCTGTTCGGCTAAAGCGCGCACACGGAGACAACCAAGCTTATCCATGCTCTCAAAGACTCCAAAAACGTCCCTCCATGTGCCACTGGTGAGCTCAACGGAGTTGAAGCAAACGTCTGTCAGGGTATTGTTGTGAGAATCTAGGAACCTGATGATAGTTATGTCGCAATGGGTATCATCTAGCTCGAGATAATGGAGCCGAGGCCAAGTGAAAGCTCCGCGGATCTCGGCTTGCGGAAATCTATGATTTGATCAGAAAACTCAAGTTCCAGATGTTCGAGGTTGTGTAAAGAGAGAAGCAAGTCCTTTGCCCCTGGACAATTTGCGTTTTTGGTGAGCTGAATGGTGCTCACGTCTGTCGAGAAGTTGTCTGTCCAGTCTGGAGAATTCGGATCGAAATAGTCGTCGTAATAGTTGGGTTCATCAACGATAGAGACACCAAGCTCGAGACCAAGTATACCCGTCAGCTCGGCTTCTTCGATGCTGGCCAGAGTCACTCTGAAAGACCGATCCTTGCGTTGATCTATATTATCATGAGCCCTGCTCCAGTTGTCGTGCTTCCCAATGATTTGATTGCGACCGCAGCGAATGGCATCGAGAGACTCGCGATCGAAGTGAAAGAATGCGCTGTCGATCCGGACTGTGTGAAGATTTTCGAGAGCTTGTAAGGCGGCTGTGAGTATGACACGATCCAGTCCCGAGTTCTCCATGCCGGTTTGAAGATTCTTCATCAGGTCCTTGTTCTCTCGTTCATGCAAACTGATCATACCACCTATGCGCTCGCCGCTGATGGTAACTTCTCGCACAAACTGGGATAAGTGTCGATTTCTCGCGATCTCGAGGAGAGTGTTCAGACTGACGGGATGAAGCATAGCGACCAGGCTGTCAAAGAAGTGCTTGCCGAAGGCGAACGACGAATGGTCTCGTAGAGCTATACAGCAATATCGGGCTTGCAGCAGCGAAGCGGGACACATCTGGACCAGATGATCGAAGATCTGTGCGACAAGCTCCGGGGGCAGGTCCAGGATGCGGAAAGGGCTGTGTCGACTCCTGCTCGAGCGCAAGGCGCTTTCTCCCTCTCGTGAGCACCATGCTCGACGCGGCTGGTCTTGGATTCGGTGGATGTGGTTGAGGGGACAATCTGAGACGCGTCGTCGAAATTGAGGGAATGCGTTCGACACGTCGAGGCCAGTCGCGATCAGGGTAGCTCTTACTCTTTGCAAGTGCACTAAGCTCTCACTCTCAGTTGCGCTCTTGCCTCACAACGCCAAGAAGCAGGCACCGACCAGAACGCCGATAGATACAAATAACACATTACTACAGAGACGACCGCTGGAGACATAAGTTGATGGTGATAATGACGTAGACTAGAGATAATGAAAGTCCACAGAACGACTCCAAATGCGATTTCACCTTCCAAAACGCCGCCGTCTTGACCTGATACTCCCTGCAAGCTGTACAAAGATGGGTCTATTGAACCTCGAATTCAATATGCAATGTGAGTGCGATGGATAAGATCTTACATCTTCCTCCGTTTCGGCTTATGGAACAGACCTGCCGCTTCTTTGCGCTTGGTGAGAGCTGAAGACGCACCTGACTGCTGCTCCAATGGCTTCAGCTTTGGCGCAGTGAATTGCTGACCAGCCGGTAAAGAAGTCCGTGGTAGGGGGCCACTCTGTTGTGGCACCGGGCGATGCATTATGTGAGGTCGCTTTGTTTCGGGGAGTGGATCTGTCCTCGATGCGACTGATGCAGCAGCCTGCTTAGAGAGCATCATGGTCCCTGGCGCCTCGTTCTCTGCCATCCGCACCATACGAGCCGGCGCCGCCCTGATGTGCGATTTTCTCTGCGCTAGCAGGTGCGATGGCATCTGGGCTGCTTTTGGACGCTCTCGCTTGTAGTCGAACATACCTCGCTTCAGCTTATCCATGGCCACCTTGCCGGTCTTCGCAGGCGCTCCTGATGAACCCCATCCACTACTACTCCCACCGAAGAAGGGTCTGCTGCTGCGTGTACCGTATCCGACCTTGCTGTCCACGATGAGCGTCTTGTTCTTTGCACGGTCTTGCTGCAAAGCACGCATCTGTTGCTTTAGCGCATCCTCTTGCTCATGCATTTCTCGCTCAGCGTCCTTCTTGAGCTTGCGATACACCTTGCTCCAGTTTCGAGGATCTCGCGGTTGGTGCGGTTTCTTGTCCCAGTTTGGTATGTCTCGTCGTATGAACTTCAACCATATGTCCCCTGTCTCTCCTTGTATCTGCGTGCAGTTCTCCTCGAGTTCTTGTAATTGGTCAGGATTCTGAATGTGACGGAGGATGGGTTCGAGGAAGGAGAATGGAATGTCTCCGATGTCGTTGAGAAGGTCGATGTTCTTGATCAGTCGTTGCCGAGCCAGCTCAAAGAGGCTTGGGACTGGCATGGTCGCGAACGGCAGTTGAATAATGATATTGAGGTGGTAGTTGAGCCCGAAGTTGCGAAAGAAACCTAGGTGCGGTGCGAGAACAGAAACAAAAGTACGTTCGAGTATTATGCGTTTGCTCGTATTCAAGGAGTTGTACCAAGGGTGACTGCTGAAGGCTACAAGGCACGAACGAGCGGCGCTTTAGCGGTAACGATTGGGGATACACCCCTCGAAACCACGGGCATCTGGACTAATGTGATAGAGAGACAAGTAGTAAGCCTGGTAGCCTAGATTTGTGCCTAGGGAGACCAAAATGGACGCAGTGAATGGACAAAGAGTGCAGTGGAAGAGTGTTCGAGGGCTGACGTCTGCGACTGATCGCCGGCCTGCGGGCACTAATGATCCCTGCCACCCTGCAGCTTCAACCTCGACTTCGCGAATGCGACACAATCAACGCTGTCACTACCTTCTACGCAACCCATCGTCGACATTCTCAGGGAATGGCAATCACGAATTGGGGCACTTTGCTTCAGGCAGACGAAGGTAAGGCTCACTAAGCCCAAAGCAGAAGCGTTGACTGACCTATGCAGATGCGCTTCACAACGTTTCCCGGCTGCTCGCAGTGGAAGCGCGACCATACAGCCAGGTCGCCAGTAAAATACTCAAGTCCGACTTCTTCGAGGATGCGCGACCAAGGCAACTACCATCTCCGCCGCCAGACGCCACAGCCGCCGAGGAAGAAGCTGCCGCGCTTGTGGTTGAACGCGAGCAGCAAGTACACAAAATCGAGCTATGGCGGAGAAACCTCATGAACGAGCTGTCAGCACTCGACTTTGCTGTTCTGCGGGCTGAGTTCAACACAAACAGCAATCACAAGGAGCGCGAGCGATATGCGGTGGAGAAGGACGGGATCACGGCAAAGCAGCAGCACGTCAAAGATACAATTGAGGACCTACGATACCAGCTCATCGAGGCTAAGGAAACTTTGACAGTCCGCAAGACATACGATGAGCTCACGGAGAAGATTACGAGCAGCAAGATGCTGAAACCGCGGGACGAGCAGGCACTGGCGCATGCGAAGTTGGACGAAGAGATTGCAGAGCTCGAGCACGAGGTGCGGTCAGCCAAAGAAACTTGGAGCGAGCGACGGACGCAATTTGGCCGCATCGAGGACGCGACTCGGGAAATGCTGCGCATGATCAAGGACGAGAAGGAGGAGGCAGAGCGCAAGGAGGGCATGATGAAGGACGGCGACGAAGAGGGCGAGCACGAAGGCAGCACCTCTAGGGGAGATCTGAGCCGTGTCGGCACACCACGACCAGATGGCGGTTTGACGCCCGTACACGTCAGTCAGAGTGGGGAGGGTTCGTTATCACTCAAAGTACCACCGCAGGACAGACTACATCCGCTATCGAGAGACACAAGCGCTGCTCCATCACCCGCTCGCTCCGGCATGGTGGAAGACACCGAGATGGCAGACTCTGGCGCAAACTCGGGAGAAGCCAAGGACGATGACTCTTCTGGACTGGAGGAGGGCGAAGATCTTGAAGAGGGCGAGGACGATGGTCAAGCAGGGTCACCCATCATAATGGACGAATCGTGATCTGAGGAAGCACTTCTCGTACATGTTTGCATAGCGCGGTGTTCAGATCATATCGGTCATGCTGGGTCTCTCATGCTATCGTACAGCGGGATCGTGTCTCGACGGTTGAAAACGATATCATGAGGCTTGACGAAGAGCCTCCTTTCCTTTTGCGACTGCTTCCTTTGCCTTCGTGACATCCTCTGTCGATGCTTCAGCGCCGCCTTCCTTGTTTGCTTCCTTTACTCTTGTCAGGATGGATCCCTACCCTCGGACGCAGCTCACTTACCAACGCCTCTTCTAGCTTCTCTAGTGCTGCGCTGATCTTCGTCTGCATACTAGGCAGAACATTCCTGGTCTCTGCTAGCGCTTGTTTCTGTTCACAATTTCAACAAAACATCCAGCAAATTGAACGATCCTTATGAGAAACTTACCTCTTGCCTCAATGTGTACTCCTTGTTCTCATCGCCAGCACTCTCCTCAAGCTTCTTGATGCGCTCTTCTTGCTGCGCAATCTCCTCGTGGTAACTAGCTTCTTCTTTGACCAATCGCAGCACGGAGCCGGTTGCGATCGCAACTTTTGAGGGTGGTGCCATTGTGTTTGAACGAGTTCGATGGTTTTCCTCGTAGTACAAGAATGAAGCGCGGAATGGTGTATTGGTCGCTGCAGCCTTGAACGTATTTGTTTGTCTGACGAAATTCATTCGCTGCGGGGCTATCGATAACGAGATGAGAAACTACGCCAAGAACCACTTTACGCGCTTGCCTCGCGACGCGTCAAAGGGAAAGCGCGACCCAGCCCACTTTTCCGCAGCAGCCCCTCTCCAACACCACATACCCACCAATTCTTTCTGTATAGATCACCGCAACAATGTCGTCGCCAGCGAAGCGTCGCTCCCAGCGCACTTCAGACTCTGCAACCCCACGACGCAGCGCCCGCGGTGCGAT
Organism: Setomelanomma holmii; assembly: GCA_010015745.1. Lineage (NCBI taxonomy): Eukaryota > Fungi > Ascomycota > Dothideomycetes > Pleosporales > Phaeosphaeriaceae > Setomelanomma > Setomelanomma holmii. Next base: position 8,385 of record ML978185.1, read on the forward strand.
CCCTTCTAGTAGTCCAGCACCTGTCGGCCCAGACGAGCAATTGCAGTCTGAGGCCTCACAAGCTTCTCAGCGCGGATCGCAGGCTACCCCACGGAATGCAAGACTTCAGACAGCGTCGACACAATCGCCGCTTTTCTTCCGCTCCTCGCCCGTCAACTCCTCTGGCTCAGGGGCAGGCAATGGTGCGCCAGAAAGCGATGATGGAGGTGCAACTCCCAGAGCAAGTGGCATGACCATTGGAGGTAGGCGAAGATCGAACGTTGTTTAATGAAGGATAGCATTGACTTTTGCAGACTCGTCTCCAATCCACTACGCTTCGAGTTCCAGTCCAGGCCGTGCCCGTAACGCGCAGAACACCGACCTTCGTAGCAGCAGCAGCGCACTCTTCGTTCGCGGCTCTGAGTCGGCAGCTCGCAACCGACGAAGCGACATCCATTCAGACGTTTTCGGAGCCAGCTCATCGACCAGAAGGCGCAGGCTCTTCGTGGATGAGAACGGTCAACCTGTGCCAGAAGCTTCAGATGCGCCCACCTTCTCCAATCTGAACCCAGATACATCAGACGCAGACGTCCTTGGCGGCAACGCCTCGCGTGTCATTTGGGGTACCAATGTCTCGCTCGTCGATGCTAGGCATGCCATGAAGGACTTCTTAACGAACTTTCAGCGCAAATACCGCATGATCCAGGATGGCGAGCTGGAAGAAGGCATGAATCTGCCAGCAGATCACCCCGCCATGGCCCGCGAATATGTCGATATGATGAAGCTGATGCTCGAGCTGAGCATCACCCCACTCAATCTGGATGCGCGTAATCTCAAGGCATATCCGCCGACGAGAAAACTCTGGCATCAGTTGCAGGCATACCCGAATGAAATCATTCCGATCATGGATGTGGCCATCAAGGATGTCATGCTTGAGCTTGCCGAGAAGAAGATGGCTGAGATGAGGCTGCAACTTTCACAACAGCAGCGTGGAGCGCAATCAAGGGCTCGCGACTCGAGCTCTCTGCCACCTATTCTGAGCTCAGACGCGCCGACTCCTGGAGCTCCTTCCCCGGCGCCGGTTCCGGAGATCCAAAACTTGGTCAATGAAGTCGACCAGCTGACCTATAATGTCAGACCTTTTGGCCTTGACAAGACCATCAATTTGCGAGAGCTGAATCCTGGCGATATGGACAAGCTTGTCAGCGTCAAGGGTCTGGTCATCAGGACTACGCCAATCATTCCAGATATGAAGGATGGTAAGCTCATTCATTTGGTACAGGGTGTATGATCAAGCTGACATTTTTAGCGTTCTTCAAGTGCTCCGTATGTCAACACGCAGTGCGCGTCGACATTGATCGTGGCAAGATCACGGAGCCGACCAAGTGCCCTCGTCCTGTCTGCGAGTCCCCTAACTCGATGCAAATCATCCACAATCGCTCAGCCTTTGCCAACAAACAGGTCATCAAGCTTCAGGAAACGCCAGACAATGTGCCGGATGGTCAGACGCCACATTCCGTTTCTCTCTGTGCATATGACGAGCTTGTCGATGTTTGCAAAGCCGGTGACCGTGTGGAGATTACGGGCATCTTCAAATGTAACCAGGTTCGCATCAACCCACGACAGCGGTCAGTCAAGAACATCTTCAAGACATACGTTGATGCACTACACATTCAAAAGGTCGATAAGAAGCGCATGGGCATCGATGTTTCGACGATTGAACAAGAGATGGCCGATCATGCAGCCGGCGATATTCAAGAGACACGTAAAGTGTCAGACGAAGAGGAAGAGAAGATCAAGGCCACTGCTGCCCGCGCAGACGTGTATGATCTTTTGTCCCGTTCGCTTGCTCCCAGCATCTATGAGGCCGACGACGTTAAGAAGGGTATCTTGCTGCAGCTGTTCGGCGGCACAAACAAGCAATTCGAGAAGGGCGGCAGTCCCAAATATCGTGGTGACATCAACGTCTTACTTTGTGGTGACCCATCAACAGCAAAGTCACAACTGCTACAGTATGTGCATAGAATTGCACCGCGCGGTGTATACACTTCCGGAAAGGGATCGTCTGCTGTCGGTCTCACAGCATACGTTACCCGCGATCCCGAGACTCGCCAACTAGTGCTCGAGTCCGGTGCTCTAGTCTTGTCTGACGGCGGTGTATGCTGCATTGACGAGTTCGACAAGATGTCCGAAGCTACTCGATCTGTTCTTCACGAAGTCATGGAACAGCAGACCGTGTCCATCGCGAAGGCCGGTATTATCACTACGCTCAACGCCCGAACTTCCATCCTCGCCTCCGCAAATCCGATCGGCTCCAAATATAACGTCAATCTTCCCGTGCCTCAGAACATCGATCTGCCACCCACGCTTCTGTCCCGTTTCGACCTCGTCTACCTCGTCCTTGACCGCATCGATGAGCAGAACGATCGTCGCCTGGCTCGTCACTTGGTCGGCATGTATCTTGAAGATACGCCCGACAATGCTTCCAAGAACGAAGTCTTACCCATCGAGTTCTTGACCGCATACATCTCCTACGCGCGATCAAACATTCACCCCAAGATCACCGATCCTGCCCAGAAAGCGCTCGTAGACGCATACGTAGCCATGCGCGCGCTCGGTGCTGACATCCGCTCCCAAGAACGCAGAATCACAGCTACCACGAGGCAGTTGGAGAGCATGATCCGTCTCGCAGAAGCACACGCAAAGATGCGTCTTAGTGAGGAAGTTACCGCCGACGATGTCAACGAAGCTGTGCGCCTTATCAAGTCTGCGCTCAAGCAAGCTGCGACCGACGCCAGGACCGGCCTTATTGACATGTCGTTGCTCACTGAGGGTACATCGTCGAGCGACCGCCGCAGGAAGGACGACCTCAAGCGCGCTGTTTTGGCTGCTGTGGATGAGCTCGGCTCTGCGGGTCAGAGCGTACGTATGACGGACTTGATCAAGAAGGTCAGGGAGGGTGCGAGCGAACAAGTCGAGAACAGCGAGTTCTTAGAGGTGCTGAAGAGTGCGGAGCTCGAGGGGAGTGTGCAGGTCACTGGTGAAGGGATGCGGAAGATGGTGAAGAGGGTTGTTGGTTCATTCTAAAGAGGAAGGTTTGATTCCAAGGCGGCGTCGGGTTTGGGAAAGTACATGATTGGATGAGGTGATGGATGATGAGACGGTTTGCATAGCTGGCATAGATTCACCTGGAGACATGATGCAATGAGTTGTCAATGTCACTTTTGTCTTTTTGATCGCGATCTCGTGCATCCATTCGTGTTTACATGCCTCCCATTTCGTAATAAACGTTCAGCCTCGATCCAAATTCATACCTCAAATTTCAACCTCACCTTCGGCACCTCCACACTCCCCTTCGGCATCCCATACGTAAAATTCCAAAACTCAAAATCATTAATCGTCTTCCCAGCCCCACCCCTCAGCCCATTAAACCCAACTGCATAATTCAAATCCACGCTCCCCGTCACATCAACCTTTATGCCCTCGACGTCCGCCCAAGAAGCCACATCCCGCTTCCCGTCCCACCCATTTGTGCCAACCAGGAACGAGAACGCACTGCTCGCATTTCCTACCGGGTAGCTGAGTTCGAGGTAATTTGGGCCAACATCGACGTCTAGTGCGTACACTTGTGCGTATAAGCTGAGCCAGCCCACGCTCCCGTCTTTGCGCGCCCATTGTACGACGGCGGGGTTGAAAGAGGAAGGGTTCTTAGCGGGCCCACCGACGACGTTCTCAGAGAAGGATTCGGCGCCAATGGTGAGGTTTGGTGAGATATATGCGGTGATGTTGCGCGGGTCGGTGTCGAAGGGTGGGGAGAAGGCTGATGTGCGGACAGCGTGGGTGCCGGGGAAGGCGAGGAGGGATGAGAGTGTGTCGTTGGAGACGAGGGTGTTGTGGTATGGTGCGAGGATGGAGATGAGTGGGGAGATGGCGAAGTCGTTTTTGTGGCCCATGAGGTATGGCTGGGGATTTGTTAGTTTGATTAATACAGGTTACTGCGAAGCAGATTTTGAGAATTTAGGAGTCCGTGTACCTTTGCATTTACTGGCGCTTTCTCTTTGCCTACGAGCGTCCACATTTGTAGTGCCAGAATGCTCAGATATCTGTTCATGTCGAATCCATAACTCCTGTCCCAAGGACCTGCAACGTTCTTCAGGTTCGCGTTATACAATTCTCCAAGTCGAGCCCAAGTATATCGAATCATCTCGGGTCCATACTGTCCCATGATACTACCCTGCGGCATATACTTTGCCCACAGCGTAAGCGCAAACAGCGACACACCTGCATACGTACCCGAATTGAACTCTGAAAGGGTATTGTCGCGTGTGAAAAGGTCAACGACTTCCTTCGCATACATCTCGCCAGCTGTGGTCATATTCGAGTCATTGACACGACGTCCAACCCAACCTGATACCAATGCTCGCATGATAGACGGATTGCTATACGCGGGATAGAGGTTGTCGTCGTCTACGCCGCCAACACGGTAGCTGTCGCCGATGGTGGCGTTCAACAAGCTCTCGATCATGTACTCCTGAACATCCTGAGGGATCAGCTCTGGGAACTCCTGTAGCATAACGACAAAGGTGGTCCCGATGAAGCCGCGCCAATTCGGATCCCAGGTGTTGTAAATTAACTTCGGATACTGCGCTGTTCCAACGGTCGGCTGTTCAGGGTATAATTGGTAATCGCCATACCTGCTTCATCAGCTGCTTGCCTCTGTGAGGACGATGCTTGCACATTTGGCATACCACTGCAACGTCTGGTTCTCAAATTGCGCTCCAACGACATTCCTCACAACCCTCGCCGCCTGCGCAGCATCGTCTCCCTCATTGCGCGCCAACAAGCCCGCCGCATACCACACACTCGATCTTGTGTCGTGCGTCAAAGCCGTCGCATCGAAGCTGAGTAGATATCCTCTTTCCTGGTCATAGTACATATCCATCCAATTCATAGACTCTTGCAGCAAATTCGCGGCGTAACTGGCGGTATCATTGCGCTTCCTGAGTCCGGCATTGGCAAAGACGCAGGGCGCGATGACGCTCAGCGCAAGGCATGATTGCCAGCCCATCATCAAGGTAATTGACGAGCAAAGTGTGTCTGCGAACGCAACACGCGACCGATGACCATCGCCATCCTATATTGCAACAATCCCACGACCGAGGCAGATTAGCGGTCAAAAATCACAGCAACGGCGCGTCTTGTCCATGGCAAAAGCGCGGGGAAACCATGTTCTTTAGGGCTGATCTCCGCTTCTTCAAAGGCGGTTGTTGTGGGGTTCGGTAGAAAAAAGGCGGAGGGAGATGAAGCTAGGCGCTAGGAAGTTAAGACAATCGCGGCAGTTTGGCCGGACTTTTGCCGGGTGTGAGGAAGGAGGCCCCGCTGGCTTTGCTTGTCCATTTTGGGAAGGGTTGAGGTTCTCAACAAGATGTGTTGGGGATGCGATAAGGTGAGGCTGGAGGTATGTTGTGAGGGCTCGAGTGCGATTGGAGGAAATATCGTTGGTTTCAATACATGCGTAATGACCAAGTAGACCTGTCTCTACGAAGTAGATCACATCTCTCCACTGCCACACGCCCTCCTTCCCAACTTCCTCAAGTCCACCCAAAACCACAGCAAACCCACTCATCACTCGCGTTCCTCCCAAGCACAAAATCAAACATCGTCGCATCTCTCCCATCCCACGCCTTTGATCTCATCGCTCCCAGCAGCACGGTTCCGAAAGGCCCGGCCCAGCCGCCAAAGGAGCACCGAGACCAGGTCGTTGCAATCCAACCTTGGGCTTCTGCATCGCTGCCCATGGCTCGCTTTCGGCATCACGTCACTCGCTTTCTACAGTTGCAATTGAGGGTAGCAGTGGCGGTGCGGTGCGGGTTCTAGACCTATCTACCAAGACATTATGCACGGTATGCGTAGAGTATTGGTAACGTTTGTTCGAGGATCGACAGTCATAGTTCTCGAGTGCAGGTAAGTCAATCTCTGCGAAGTTTGCTACATAATAATCAGACGCATTCATCTACCATGGGGTATGTCACTTTGCTTCGAGTAGCCTCACGATCTGACTCCTTGGGCGCGAAGCGGGCCGACCGATATATCGTGATCGTTATAGCATGGGCGTCACTGGTGCCCGTGTCGATCAGCGGGTACGTGGTAAAGGGTTGATCAAAGCTTGAATGCAGGGCTCATCGTTGTATACAACATGTGGTCGAGAGGTTGTGTCTGGGATCTACTATGTTGCGTATGGGTTGCGGGCGAGTCGCAGGTCGAACGTGAGAAACACAGGCTACATACTGCGTAATTGTACCCAGAGAATCACATGATCTTTACCAATGCAGTGGTTGCCGGCCTAATGTATCTGCTGCTGCAAGCGACTTGTGCGACTCTTCTAATCAATATCTCAATATCGTTAGATTTGTAGTGCAGTCACCTGCGCATCATTCACCGAGTGGGGCCGATTTGCGATCAAGGTGTGGCATGCATGGGGCAGAAAGAAAGAAAAAGCGTGCATAGGCGAGGATGATGAGTGAGCCGGAGTAGCGGTTGTATATTTGATTCATATCGAACAGGGCAGATAAGAAAGATTGAGCTGAAACGAGCTACACACATCACTGGCGGCTGGAAAACGTTGACTATGGCAGTGCCTGAGCAGGAGTCAGTTGGTTCAATAGGGGTCGTTGGTAAATGCATTGAGCTTTTTATTGTTGTCCTAGGCACATTTTTCCGCATCATGCAGAGCAGGCAAATCGTCCCCCCAGTCATGAAGCGTGCTCTCAGGAAGGAACATTCGTCGTAAGAGGGTATATACATCGGGAAGGAAAATACGTCCAATGACTCGGCACGGTCAGAGTCCAGGCTAAGAGCTGCGTTAATGACTTAGATCGCAATCCCGGTGAGGGAAATAAACGTTCCATGTCATTGACATTTGCATTCTTGCGCAGAAACATCATGCATACTTGCGTCCGTGAGACAGGATTATGTCTCATGATAAGTGGCATGCACTTGGGCGCTCCGTCCATCGAGCTCGGGAAAGAGAACAAAACGCTATTCCTTGCAACGTATACACTGGACGCCTCCTTTATCAATGACAAGACAGAAAGAAAGCCGTGGCTCATGAATTCCATAGAAGAGGTCCATGGTGGGGTGGCACCCACATCCCTGGTTTTGGAAGAATCAAAAGTCCGTCTGGATCCAGCCGAAGGTGTCATCGACACGAGGAAAAACAAATGCGATCCATCGGATAATGAGGTAGTCCATTAAAATGGTAAGTAGCCAGACTCCAGGTGATAGTACCGGAAACTAGAAGAAGGGTATCTCCATGTGCAGCAAAATGACGTGGTAATGAGCAGCAATGCCTGGCGGTCATGGAAATCAACTAGCGGCAAGGGAAATCAGACGGCGCTGTTGCATACTAGTATCGTTTTGAGGATCCAGACTGAGGGTTTCTTGACGATTGCGGTTGTTGTGATAGGGGGTATTCTGTGCGAACTGGGTTAGAGACCGAGCAGATGGGCGGGATGACAATTCAACAAAACAACTTACGACGACCATCAGACGCAATGTAATAACCAGGAGCAGGGGTTACACTACTGGGGCTTAGCGATAGACCAAATATTGTTCGTCGAAGTATCCAAAATACCTTGGAGTGGCACCATACTGGCTAGTGGGTGGCGCGGCCGAGCGACCGTATGGATCCGATTGTCCCTGGGCAGGGTAAGAAGAGTACGCCGATGACTGGCTGCCGTACTCTCGTCCACTTGGTTGCTGCTGGTAAGCCGGGGAGTAGGGATCCGCAGGTTGAGTCCGTGGCGCAGCAGAGGCAGGTACAGCCTGATATCCTGGGTGTGAACTTCCATACGCAGCCAAGGGAGTGGTAGTATAGTGACTATCGCTGCCACCGTAGCCCGAGCTTGCATACGTCGTTCTCGACGATGTCTGGCGAGCAGACGGTTGCTCTTGGTAAGGCTCCGTCGGTTGGTCGAACGGCTTTGAAGGACCCCAATGCTGACGCGCAGCATGCGTTCGGGAGTCCTGATATGCTACTAAAGAAGCGTCAGGGCCTCTTGATACCTTGGTATCTCGAACGTAAGGACTATGACTACCTCCACGTCCTGCTTCGCCTGGCTGCCGTTCTTGCTGCCAGCGTTGCGAGTCCATCTTCAGATCCTGGATCATTTGCTTAAGATTACGTCAGTGACGAGCCCACCATGCGTCTGAAACCATCAACCTACAGATGTGAGGGTTCTATACGCGGTTATCCAGTAGCCAGGTTGACCCTAAGCACATGTCAGTATTCTGCTATAGTGGCTCGCGGAAATGGTCCGGACCTGGTACTCGCCGGTGCCAACGCCAGGCCTCACGAGCGCATCTGGCCCAAGATAGCGCTGGATGTCGGCCGTGATGACCTCTCGGGCGATGCCATCGCCGGTCACAAACCACTGATTCGCTCGCGACATGGCGATGAGAGGTGTGCAGGAAGGTGATGTAAGGAAAGACGACACTGATGTCAGTGCCTGGGACGGGCCAAGCTATACGAGCTCAAAGGGACAAGGTGGGGCTGAAGGCTCCAAGATAGCGCTCCAGTAGGGAATCCGTCAGCACAGGTGGAATACAGGCTCCTGTAGTGTCCGTGGCTTCAGATACCAGAGTGTTTCCAGAAGGGAGCGCGGAGGCAGAAGCAGCAGGCAAAGGCGGGGGTCCTGACCAATATACCGGCACTTGGGGGGCGCTGGCCTGTGACAGAGGGACTGGCTGATGGCGTGGCTGCGGCGTCCTGATTTGGGATACCGAGGGCAGGGGAGCTTATGATGATTGCAGGTCCTGGTGGGATGTGCAATCTCTAGCTGTCGTGGGCCGACAGGTACCTAGCAGGTATACAAGACGGGCGCGGATGCACCGTATCGCACTTTCACACGCAGACTCTGGCGTACGGGCGACAGAAAGGATACCTGGCGCGCACTCAATATGTGCGGCTCTGTCGCGACGCGGTTGAGGTCAGCGGGAGACTTGGGAGGCCGGCTGCAGTAGAGGCGGGGTCACGATTGGCTGTGCGGCAGGCAGACAGCGGCGGGCGTCTGCACGTCAATCGGTCGGGCAGCAAGTCGAAGACACGCGAGATGCAGTGATGGTGACGATGGAATCACACAGCGACGCGGCCTGGGAGGTGGTATATCCTTTCGAAGTGCGTGATGGAGCAGCAGCGAGGAGGAGGGAGAAGCGGAAGCAGAGTCTTACCGAAGGCGCCCGAACTACTTAATGGGACGAACGAGGGCTGTCCGCGGCCTGAGGTACCCATAGAAAAGCAGCTCGAGCTGGCAGCGCGCGATTTGGGTACCACCGCACACGCTGCAGCTCAGGTGGGCGACAAACTGTGGGGACGCCTGTAAGCGGTGGCGCCGTTGGGCACCAACACCGAAGATGCCCAGCACTGGAGCCATGCCGAACAGCCCCCTCGCTGGAACTGTATTATGTGCGCACATCGCTCCCATAAGCAGTTCCCCAACCGTTAGGAACCGCAGATCGCCGCCATGGAGGTGATGAGCGCAGCCAAAGACAGACGATGCTACTGGCCGGTAGTGCTGCTCGACCGAGGTGCAGCGGCCGCATGTGGCTAGTGCTGGCTTGGCATTACCTGTTCTGAAAAACATTCAATACACTGACGCCTGACGACCTTGCATCCTCCCAACATCAGGGCCCTTACGTCGACGGACGCTCACATCAGTGACGTTGTGCTGCTGTTCTCGGCTCAAGTGGCCAAACACTGACGTCCTGTCAGACGTTTTCTCACCGACTCACCTTTGACTTCACGACGACGAGACAATGAGCCATCGCAGCGGCAGCGCTTGCCTCAGCTGTGCTTCAAGTCGCGACGAGAGACATCACGCCTACTCGGGCAGGTCTGCATGGTCTCGATCTCAACAATGGAGCGAATGGAACAGCACATTTCGGTACAACATCTGTCCACAGGTGGCCGCCATTGGCCTCACCGGTGCTAGCCTTGTCCTCGACCTTGCAGCTGTTGCGGTGTACTTTTATACTGCTGCCTATAGGAAGGGTCCCTTATGCCGCGATTTGCATCCGCTTCACACGCTCCTCGTGGCTGCTGCCCATTAGTCGACTTCGGTCACCTAGATCTCGAAGTGCATCGCTTCAAAAGTACGCAATCTTCGTCAGGCACCGAGCACGTGGTTTCGCGGTACAAACACTGCAATTATCCGATGATTCTCAGGAGTACATTACACGCAGCAGCTGCAGTGCCCAAGACCAGTAGAGAACCCTCTTCTTGCACGACCACGCATTCCCGGTTCGTCTAGACCTGCAGCACAGATTGCGACCATACATCGCTTGTCGGTCACTCAATATGTCTCAAATTCCTTTGATCTTGAACCCAGTTCGCGGCGCATGTACGCGAATCACAGCGTTTTCTTTGCTTGTCACTGCTATTGTCACCTCGTCCGCAGTCAATCCCACCAATCGACCGCGGTCCTTGTGCTCCGTCACCCAATCAGCTGTGAAGATCTCGACATTGGCTCCATCTCGCAGTCCTGTAGGATCTTCTCCGTCTACTGACACTTTTGCACGCCCAAATTCGGACCTATGGATATGGTCGGCTGCAGCTTGGCCATCCAGCGCCGTAGGTTCAGGTCCGGATTTCTTTGCCTTCTCGACCGCCGCCTGATATCTGTCGAGCCAGGCAAATGTTCGTGGGAAGGTTTTTGCCGAGATGAGATTCTCGGGCAGTTGCAAGCCAGTGACGAAGTCGAGCATGAATATACCTGGATGTCATCAGTGACTGTGAACTTAGGTTAACTTGACAGCAGCGCTACTGTCGGCGAATCTCGATCTGCCGCATGTTGTACTGTGGTACGCGCCGTTGCGGCACATAGTTGGTGCTCAGTCCAACATCAACAGCACGCTCGGGAACTAGATGCCGATCGCTATACCACTGGAGTTGCCAGTTGGCTGATCAAGCTGCTTTGTATACTGGACATGCTCGGACGCCGTCCATTCCATATGAGAGGTATCAAACTCACCCTCAATGTCAGCCAACTTCGGCCCCTCACTGCCCAGGATCCAGTCCCTCCCATCCGCGAGAATAGTCGACTCGAACAAGTTGAACAGGTTCCTAACATAGGTCAAACACTCTCCCCTGCCCTCGTCCAGCTCTTCCTTGGACCAATTCCTTCCAAGCATACCTTGTCTATCTTTGTTGAAGTTGGGGTCTTGCGCAACATCCACGGGCACCAATCCCGCCGCTTGCCCAAACACCGGGCCCTCAATCATGTATCTCTCCAGCAACTTTTCTACAAACACATCCTGCGGCTTGATCGCACCGAGCCGTTGGGGGGAAATATCGGGCAGCGATTCCAGCACGCGCAGGATCAGGCGCGTGTCGAGATAGATGTCGCGGCCAATGGCAAGGATAGGAATCCGGCGATAATGTACAGGGAGCAAAGCTAGGTCGGGGCGCGGCATTGTGAAGGGTTGTTCCTGGTTGCTTCGGTGAGTTTACAGGGTACGTGTGGGGGACTTTTGGGGAGGCGTACGCAGAGCGCATAGTTGATGCCGCGCAGAGCGAGGTAAGCTGAGACGCGCTTTCCGAATGGCGAAAAGCCATAATTGTAGAGAATAATGTCGTTGGGTACAGTCTGTGGAGCCATGTCTACTCAATGTTTGTGTTTGCTCGTTCCTAAACGTGCAATCGCTTGTTGTGTCTGGAGTAACAGTACGACTTCCTGTCCAAGAACCTTGCATACATACCCGAGAGGGGTCCAAACCATACAGCCGAAGCCGAAGCACCTCATTACTATGCTACTGTACGATATACCTTCGGCCGTTCGTCAGTATGCTCCGCTACTTCAATTCCAACGGAGCCTATTCCGAAACCACCACTTTCCTCGCTTAGCTCCTCCCATGCCCCATTTCATTGCTCGTCACAACGTTGCGACCCAGACCCAGACCCAAACCCCGCAGATCCACGCACTCCCAGAACAGCAACTTCGGCGTGACATCACCATACCCCTTCTCCCCTTTATCCCGTTCGCGCGGCCTTGTATCCGGTCGAGTGCAACCCTAATGCTCATCACACCCGATGCCGACGCCAGATCGTCGCGACCAATTTGTTCCTCCGCGGAAGCTAGAAAGTTTTGGTCTCGCGTGGTTGTGAGGATGATCTTGGTTGCTCTTTGTGGCGGGCGCAATGGGTAGCAATGGGGCTGCAATGTATGCCACATCCACAGGGGCAGGAGGAGAGAGTGAGTGTGTGGAGGTGGCAAGGTGAGCTTGTGGCGGAGTTCGCATTATGATGGGTCTGAGAAGATGTGACCACTTCTCATGAGTGGGCATGAGAAAGAAGAACTAACTAGCTAGCTATCCGCTGCAAAGAAGTAGGTCGACCATCGTGATCGAAATGGGTATCTGGGGTATCATCCATGCAAATCCATGCAGAACCCATACCAAACGCCTATCTCATGAGAAATATCATCATCATCTAGTGAACTAAGAAATCATGCAGCCCGCCAGCGCCATTGGAATGCTATCAAGATAGAGAGAAAGAAAGCCGAACCTAGTACAAAGGTTCATAAGAAATGCCAGCCCAGTCTTCAAACGCCGTAATGCCCACGCTCGCATACTTAGCAAACAGCTCACTCCACCATGAGTTGCCAACGTCCATGGCGATGGGGATGAAGCCGAAAAGATAGCGACCGTTGCCGTAGGCGCCGCTGCGACTGTATCTGCCGCCGTTGCCGTAGCCGAATCCGACGCCGTTGGCTGTGCGCCAGGCCTGAACTTCCGTGTAGAGCATGAGGCAGAGGAAAGCGAGGACCGTAGCGATGAGGGGAAGAATGCTCTGGAGGAGGCTGAGCTTGTTGGGCTTGGTCACGAGGACGACGGGCGCGGTGGGCTGAGCAGCGGGCTCGACAGGTTTGGGAGCTACTTCGGTGGTCTGCGCACCGGTGTTTGCAGTTGGGGTTTTGGATGGACGTGCCTCGAAAGGCGACTCTTCATGGGTGACCAGCACTGGAGCGAGAGCGATGTCCGAAGCAGATGTTGTAGTGAATTGCAACTGAGCGTCGACAGGAGAGACTGCAATGGACGCAGTGTCAATGAGGCGTAATGTGAGCTGGGGTGCTTGCTCGGGAGCCTCTGTCTGAGTTGAGCTAGCATTGGTAGCGAAGACGGTAGGTGCGATTGGTGAGGTCTCGAGAGTGGTTGAGTGGAGCATCTCAGTGGCGAGATTCTGAGCGTCGGTTTGCGCCGAGACACTTGTCGTGTTGACCTTTCGTCCAACTGGAATGACACTGCCAGCCTCATTGACTGAGACAGTGAGTGTGGGTTTGGTGACGTCGATGGGCGTGACGCTTGCAACCTTGTCAACAGTGAGAGTGTGTGTGGGTTTGGTGGCATCGATAGGCGCAACGCTGGCAGCTTCGTTCACGTCAATGGAGTGCTCGGGTCGGATGGGCGTGAAAGGCGCGGCTTGGTAGACTGCAGTGATGTCGGATAGCTCGATCTGCTCGTAGTTGAACTCGTCGTACTCGTCGGAGGCGGCATCGAGCTCATCTGCGAGTGACTCTGCAAGGCCTGGAAGTGGAGGTGGAGCTTCATCGATGGGTGAAGCAGCTGCGCTTCTGGCAGCAGCGTCAGCGGCGTTGAGGTTGCGCTGCCTCTCCTTCTGGTACTGGGCTTCGAGGTGGGCGATGCGCTCGTCTTTGACAATCAAGGTGCGGTCGTGGTCGGCAAGCATCTCATTCATGCGCTCGATGTCGGCCTGCAGGCCTTCGTTGTCGGCATCCAGCTGTTCGATCTGGTGTAGCCTGCCTTGGAGCTCTTCGTTTCGGACGCGCTCTTCTTCGAATTGCTTGTACAAGTCGCTGAACTGAAGCTCGATGTCCTTCTTGTCGAGCTCGACGTCGTCTTTGGCTTTGAGGGCGGTGAGGCGGGCATTCTGCTCTGCTTTGAGGTCGGCGTAGGCTTTGTTGAGCATGGCATCGCGTTCAGCGCCCGCAGCCTTCTCGTGCTCGAGTTCGGTCTTGTATTTCTCGACATCTGCGCGGTGCTTGTCGAGTTGTCGCTGGTTCGCTTGGACTTCTTTGTGGCTCTCGTCAAGCTGTGCGTGGCGGTCTGCAGCGATCTTCTCGGAGGCGAGCAGCTGCTCACGCTGCTTCCGGATGGTCTCCTTGAGCTCATCTCTGTCCCTTGTGAGCTCGATGACGCGGTCGTAGTCGTCTGGGTCCGCCATCTTGTTCTTGACTGCTTCGCGCAGTTCCTTGTCGAAGTTCTGGCGGAAGTGCTCCAAAGAAGCTCGGGCGATGACCCTTGGCCGTGCTAGCGTGCCGGATACGGTCTAGCGCAGCCTCTAGCTGCTTCTGGAGGCGTGCGTTGTCACCTTCGAGGTCCTTGACCCTCTTTTGAAGGCCAAGGACCTCGAAGTTGAGGCCGAAGGATTGACTGGCGCCAGCGCCAAATTGGAATGGTGAAGACATGGTGAATAGTAGTGTCAACAAGAAGCGGAAGTGGAGATGTTTGTAGAGACAGGGAAGCCAGAAAGCGAATTAGCACCATCTTAAGTATTCCACGACAGCCACAAATAACCTCTATTGTCTGTTCAGGTCAATAGTTGCTGCTGCCCTCGCTGTTATTGTCAGAAGGAAAACAATAGGACATTGACAGCTACTGTGGTGGTCATACAAGTGAAAGCGGACCCGGAGGTGAAAGTGCTTGAGATGAACATCACGAAGTACATGCTGGCTGAATGTTTACAGCTATCAACGTCAGAAATATCTGCAATCTCATGTTGAGCTGTAGTACTTCAAGTAGGAGTATCATGCAGTTGTCCAATGACGCAACAGCTTGTCTACACAGTCAAGATATACAAATGAGAAACTTGTGGGAGTTGGTCCTGAAGATACACGAGAAAGATGGCAGTTTAACGGATTACTTTCGTGATTTTCTGTATGATCCCAGCACGTGATATCACGTGGGCATCGATCTGGACGAAGCAGTGTATACAGTCAGGGAACGTGTATCAAAATCCGACTTAAGTGATGCCTGAGGGTATACACAGTTCAAAACGAAGAATATGACGAAGACATCAAATCGTGGTATTACTCCTGGCTGATACATTCCTACCGCTTTCCAGCTGGGTCTCGAATGCGAGCAAATCCGGCCCCTACCCAACATGCGCCCCAACATCCAACAACTTCCCATCATCCGGCCCTGTGAACTTTTTCCGTCCCGTCGTCATCCAGAAAACAAAGCTGACCAGCATGACCAATCCCGTTGCAGCGCTAGTGTAGTTCATGTTATTACTGTCCACGGGCTTAGCGGATGGCAAGTTGGCAATCACGCATATGAAAGCCAGATACAAGAAGCCGATAATGTTGAGCACAATGCCCCAGCGACCGAGTGAGTACGGGCCTTCTAGACGTGTCTTCTTGCCGCTGAAGTGCGCGAGGATACGGCTGAGGAGCGGCATGAGGTAGGATAGATCTGGGGCGATTAGTGTAGCACTCTTCTAGATAAGAAATCGACTAACAGAATCCTTGTGTCGCGATCGCGATGATCGTGTTGAAGCCAGTTGTCGTTCCGAAGTAGATCGAGTTGAATGCCATTTGGACTATGGCGGTAAGAGCAATAGCATACACCGGCACGCTTCTGCTCGACACCTTGCTCAGAATGTTCGAGTACGGCAGCCCGTTGTCTCGCGAAAAGGCGTACACGGCTCTCGACCCTTCAGCCATCAACGAGTTGGCGGAGACGATTGCAATGATTGCGATCATTGAGGATAGCGTCGAAGTGCCAGCAATGTTATTCGTCGAGTTCATGATAACAGCAATGACGGGGACACCAGTTGCCGTGCTTCCAGTCTCCTCGAGGTCGCCAATGCAGAAGCACAAAGCGATGAGCCAGATGAAGCCGGTGAAGAATCCAATATACACCGACATGATGATCGCGCGCGGTGCCTGCTTTCGAGCATTCTTGATCTCCTCTGTCATGTGTGAGGGCGCGTCGTAGCAGCACATGCCGAAAGCACTCTGCAAAATGCCCAGACATGCTGCGTACGGTGCATTCCAGCCAGTGAAATTCTGGAAGCCGCTGAAGACGTACTTTGCCGATTGTTTGTTCTGGTTCGTGGCCAGGATGGTAACAAGGCAGACAACGAAGGAGAGCAAGTTCCATGCGAATATGGCCTTGGACAGTCTGTTGAGAATGTGCGAGAGGTAGGTGTTCGATAGAGCTGCGAGCCACGTAATGAGGTATGCGACGAGCACAGTGTGCCATCGCTCGATCGTGAAGCCATAGTTGAGCTGGGCGATGCCGAGTACGAAATTGGTGGCCACAAAGTTGTTGACTGCGCCCATGCAGATGATACCGATGAGCATGAACCATCCACAGACATAACTAAAGGGTCTTGCGACTCTTGTTGGTGCTAGGATAGCGACCCACGAGTATTGTCCGCCAGCAGTCGGATACTAGATATGTTAGGAAAGACGCATGGAAGACATGATCACCACACGTACAGCGCTACACATTTCTGCCATTGAATATGCGACTGCCAGTGTGACGAGACAGACACATAGCCATCCCCATACCATGACAGGTGGACCGCCCGACTCGACACCAATGATGAGTACACCTGATAACGCGGTCCAACTGGTGACGATACTGAAAGAAAAACCCGACCATTCCGAACAGGCCAAAACTGCGCTTGAGTTCTATAGCCATGTCAGCCATAAGTTGACCAAGAATACATGAATTTGATGTACCTTGTGTATACCCAAGCTGTGCCAACACCGCATCATCCCCATCAGACTCATCCACCAGCTTCTTTTCTGGGTCTGCCACTGGACTAGACGCCATTTTGCCAAACAATCACCAAACAATCTTCTTGGTAGAATATCGACACCCAAAGGCTCTCTCAACCCAGCACGTCAAGAACGCGCCATGTTCACCTATATACTACTTCACTTGCGCCGATCTATGGCGCGGTCAGCCGTTGACATGACACGCCCATCGACCATTGATAGCGATTATAAGCATCCTGTAACGGGCATGTAGGGAAAGGCTTGCTCCATCGGAGATAGGTCGTGTGTATTGCTTATCTCGTGGCTGTGCGTTCTTGCCATTGGTTAGTGTTTTGTAGGTGCGATTGGTCAAGATAGGCAGCTGCGAACGGCATTGTGAGAAGTGGGGCGGGACGCAGGACGAAGTGGAGCTCGGGACGGGGCGCGTGTAGGGCGGTGGTTGAGGAAGTAGAGTTTGACAATGGAAGATGTTGAGAGTCGGGCAGACGTGGGATGGATGTGAGTGTGGGTGGGAATTGGTAATGGCGGTAGTATGGTGAGTTGTGAGATTTGAAGTTGTTCGAACCGAGATCGAGGCATCGTGCAGATGAGAGCGATAAGCTCAACGCCTCGCACGTCAGATGTAAATATCCCGGGAGCTTTGATCGATACAGACCCTACAAGGCTGCGCGGGATCATTTGATTAGTACGGGTACACCTACGTGTGGTTCAAGATGTGAACGTCAGTGGACTGCACGAGACTTCAAATGTATACCCTGCGCCACCATATCGCATACCTTGCGTCCGCGTATCTGCATCGGTCATGAGCATTCTCGCATGTCATTGTATATTGATCAGGAACTTACCATATCCTCTTGCGTAAGGAAGTAGATTGTACATCTTGCATGGCTAGACTGACTTGTACCAATGGGCCCGTACCAAAGGAGGAATCCCATGACATGTCGTGCAGGTCTAGTCTACCAAGATCCATATTCATGCCGGGGCTCGCACGTGGCAGCCCGGCGCATCAATCATACACCATCATATCCAGTCTTTGACTTGTCAATGACCTCTAAGTATACCAAACATACACTCAACATGCCAGCCTCACAAATCCCCACCTCAACACCCTATCCCTTCCCTCACGACTCTACCTTCTCCCCGATCACAACCACCCTCATAATAATCGACATGCAACGCGACTTTCTCGCCGAAGGCGGTTACCTCTCTTCTCAAGGCTATGATCTCACGCGCTTCACCGCCATAATCCCGCGCATCCAATCCATTCTGCGCGCTTTCCGCTCGGCCGGGTTTTCAGTCTACCATACGCGCGAGGGCCATGCGCCCGATATGTCTACAGTGTCGAGTCGTGAAGCGCATCGCAGTGGTATTGGTGGCGCACCGATAGGGACTCATGGGCCGTTGGGAAGACTGCTGATTAGAGGGGAAGAGGGGCATGATATTATTCCTGAACTAAAGCCGGCGGAGGGAGAGGTAATTATCGACAAGCTGGGGCGAGGGGCATTCACACATACAGAGCTAGACCTATCTTTGAGGGCGAGAGGCATCAAGAATTTGGTGGTCTGTGGAGTCACAGCGGATGCATGTGTGAGTAGTACTGTGAGAGAAGCGAGCGACCGTGGATTCGATGTGTGTGTGCTTGAGGATGGAGTGGAGAGTGTTAGTGAGGAGTTGAAGAAGTGGTCGCTGGAAAGCATCAAGGTGGAGGGAGGGCTATTTGGTGTTACGTGTGACTGTAAAAACATGCTCGATGCCGTCAAGAGTTGGTGACCGGAGAGGTCTGCATGATGGGAGCACGGAGCAATGACAAACCGAACTAGGCGATGGACAGAAGGCGTCACGAGGTAAGAGAGTGCGAACTGGTGTGCATTGAAGTGTATGCATTGCCTATAACGAGTCGATGAAGACTCAAGGTCTCATATCGTTGACCATCCAGACCGCCCATAGTAAAACGCCGTGAGAACCGATAGCCGTGCCCAAATCATATCCATAAAGAATGAGTCGCAAGCATCAGTGCCACCGTAGACCAAGAACCCTGGAGCAGTTGGCGAACGGCAGCGACGTGTCGCGACGAGGAAGGCGAAGGTGTTTAACCACCGAAACCGTAGAGGGTACGGCCTTGACGCTTAAGAGCGTAGACAACGTCGAGGGAGGTGACGGTCTTGCGCTTGGCATGCTCGGTGTAGGTGACGGCATCGCGGATGACGCTCTCGAGGAAAGTCTTGAGAACACCACGGGTCTCTTCGTAAATCACTGCGGCGATATTAGTGTTGTGCCATCGCGACGACGAGCTTGTCAAGACTTACTGGCTGAGATACGCTTGACACCACCACGACGAGCGAGACGTCGAATGGCGGGCTTGGTAATACCCTGGATGTTGTCACGGAGGATCTTGCGATGGCGCTTGGCTCCGCCCTTGCCGAGGCCCTTGCCACCTTTGCCGCCTGTGAGAAGTCGTTAGCATCGACGTGGACAGAGAATATACGGCGATGTAGTGAGGCGACGAAATCAAGGTGGTGCTGCGATAACAGGTCGAAGTCGCGCTGCGCAAGGTGGGCCGACGCATGAGGCTGAACAACACCATGCGCGACATCGTGATGATTGCGCAGTGGCGGCGCCAACGACGACAACACCGCCGGCAATGTGACGCGCAGGGATGCAAACAAAGTGAGAGAGTTGTACTTACGTCCAGTCATGTTGCTAAAAGGTTAGTGGGATGGTTTTGGATGGGTATTGGTTGTTATGCAGCTGTGCAGCTGTAAGGCGAGTTGAGATAGACGAATGTGGGGAGGAAGAGTAAAGAATTTGGGGGGTTGGCAGTTTATATGAGAACGGGCGCGGTCGTGGCTGCCTCAGATCACACGCGGGCGCTAGGCTGGGGGTGGGTACGAACAGCAAAATCAAAGACTCGCCGCACCACAGGCAAGTATGGCCCTCATCAAGTGTCAGGAACTGGAGCACTCGAAAGCGACAAACAATCGCAGGCCAGTTGAGATTACGAGCCTTTGCCATCTATCGTGCACGGGCCACCCAGGAACATCAATACTACCACCATACTTAAATACAACATACCCGATCCCCCTTCAACACGATTCGATAGCGCTGTATGATCTGCTATGTAGTGGCTTCACGTTCTGGAATGTTTCACGATTATCAAATGCGCGATCGAACACCGAAAGGGCTGGCACAGCGCAAAGATATCCTGCAGCGCGTTATACACGCGACTTCGCGACGCTGCTGCTTTCGCAACCTTCAAAGGATGGGAGAGGTAAGGCAGTGTGAACAATCGATGTATTCTGAAAAGGCTCCTTCATCTTGATATGCATTTATGCTGGAAGTGGTAACAAGTGACTGCCCTTTGCCCCACACAGTCGTACAGTCCAAAGACCTCACATCACGGATTGTACGGAACGTGCGGATGGCGAAAGGTAGTCCCGGTCTACAGGAACCCTTGATCAAAGACATTGATGTGAGTCGTTTTCTAAATTCATAATCTACTGAGCTCTACGCGGGTCTATGACCGACATAGTCAAGAGGTGACCCCGTGAAAACGTATTACGTCTTTCCAGTGCCGATTGGTACCACAGGCTCACATTCAAACAGCCGTATTAGGTGTGCCTGAAGGTATACGCGCGACTTTGATACCTAGTTATATAAGATAAACACACGCTGAGATGCCTTCACTGTCGTATCGACTTGTCGCCGGCCAGATTTACATGCATGAGAGCCTTCAGCAGTATCCCAAACCAGATGACGAGGTGCGGGATTCCTTGAGCAGTGCAAGCGGCGAAGCGCGAATTTAGGTCGTATGACACTTCTGTCGCAGGTGCCTGCGTGACTCATAACGCGGACATTCCTCTGTGCCTACTTGTAGCGAACACTGGCAAAAAGTGGAATGTCGACCATCAACTGCGGAGCTGTCAGGCATTCAGCGACAACATGGACGATAAGAGCTGAATATCCTCGGAGATACTTGCAGGGGGATAACAGACATGCAGCAACAAGGTGGTATAAACATCTGCATTATGGTACAAATGAAATCATTTTCGCGTGTAGCCCAAACGCCTCTGCTGTGAAAGACAACCTATCTAGCGGAGCACCGATTATCCGACCGACCCCGCCACTCGAAGCCATCCTTTTGACATTCTGTGGATTCTACTTTGACTCATCGACCTCTTTCTCTGGTGCATCTTCATAGACAGGTGGCGCATCGTAAGCTGGGAGTTCTGCATACTCTGCCTTCTCGCTCTGTACCTCAGTCTCGCCCTCCTCAACGTCGTCCTCGAGTGCGATCCTCTGGTAGCCTTGACCACGGATCTTCGCAATGACGATGGCAATAAGCGTGCCCAGGACCATACCGATGAGGTATGTAACGGTACCAGCGAATATGCCGATGATGATGGGAATGAGGATCGTGAAGAAAGCACGGCGAGCAAACATGTGCATGCGGTAATGAGGATGGTGGGGATGGTGTCCATGGCCCTTGTGATGGTGGGGGTGGTGTGGGCGGTGAGGTGGGTGGGGAGGACGAGGACGGCCAGGGTGGAACCTGTGTGGTGGCTTGCCTGCGATCCCGTCTTCCTCCATCGGGTTGTGGTGGCCGTGTGGTCGCTTGTGGCAGCCCTTGCCCAACTTCTTCATCTTCTCAATCCTGTCCGCTACGATGCCCTTCCACTTGCACAATAGTGGCCACTCGTTGCACTCTTTCTCTTCCACCATCGCAATCTCCTCGCTTGGCTCTACAGTCTCAAAGGATGCGATCATGAGGCGACCATTTGCGTCTTTGAGCACGTTGATGCGAAGTTCTGGTGGGCTAACTGGCACTCCCTCGATGGCAGCGATCTGGAGGTCCATCGAGAGTAGTTCCATGCCGTCTTCCGCGACAGTCTCAGCACCATTGTAGTGGAAAACGTAGCCAGTCACCTGTAAGCGCAGAGGCTCGCTGGTATCTGGGTTGACCTGTGAAACGTAGAACGTCTGTTTGTCGGCGTTGAAGACCGGTGGGAAGAGTTGGTAACCATCGATGCCGACTGTGTTCTCGCCAGAACCGACCGCAAAGTCAAGTTGCTTCGCGACGTTAGTTGTGTTCGCTATAGACTCGTTCAGTGGCAAGGCTGAAGCCCAACATCGTGAGGCTCCAGCGTGGCAACGAGGATGCACTTACGAAGGCGTTCCCAGCGTTCTCCTTCCACGAAAGCCTGTCCTCCGCTTGAACCGCAAGTGCGCATCCTGGGCATTCCAGAACTGCGGTACGCTTGAATGGATCGATCACCAGTCCCTCCATCGCATTATCATCTCCGACATCGTCCGCGGTTATCGTAGGTGGGATGAGGACGGCGCTGGCGGCCAGTGCCAGGTTTGCGAACACACCTAGCTTGCTCAGCGACATGGTAGATTCCTTTAGGAGAGGAAATATGGTATATCGCAAGTTACGAGGAGGAACAGAACCAAAGAGAGGATGCCCGGCGACAAAGAGGCAGTGCATCGGCCTCGTCTCCGCTGCCGCGTCATCTGTCTCACGTGTCGAGCACGGGCCCATGATGGTTGTCAATCTGGCGCAAACATCGAAACACCCAATTGATCTTAGACTGTGACTAGCAAAGTAAGTCACAAGATGGACGCGAAGCCGATGGACACCTGATCGCGAGTTGAATCATGCTTGATCATCAAAAGGGGCTGTCGCGCCTACTATCGCTACGCCTACTGCACTGCGAGCTCTGGAATGGCTCTTGGGAAGGCACGATGGGCTCATCCCTCACTTGAATAGAGCTTTGTTCATCGAGAACGGCCGTTTCTTCGATGCTGCACATCACACTTTGTACACAACTACTCTGACAAGTAACTTGAAACATTGGGATACCGAGATGAGTGCAAAGCTTGCACCGAACTGCAGATCAGCCACAATGAAGCGGTCACCGCGCCTACATGTCAGCCTGCTTTATCTTACGCGGTACTTATCCCGTCTGCACAACCACACATCACGCTGCAAAGGTATATTATACTCACACCACAGCTTGGAGTACCTTGTTTGGCTCTTTCAGTACCACTGTTTGGAACAATGCGGCTCATCGATGCTAAGCTCCTGAAGTTGGAGCGATTTGACGATGACACCAAAATACCGCCCTACGCCATCCTCTCCCATACCTGGGGCAGCGCCGAGGTGAGCCTACAGCAATTTGAGGACGCGTACACGGGTGACCACTTTACTCGTTTTCAATTCGAGCAAATGGCAGGGTACGCAAAAATTGTCATGGCGAGTAAACAGGCGCTAGAAGATGGGTACGCGTATGTCTGGGTGGATACGTGTGAGTGTCGTGCTCGCTTCAGACCTCGGTGGCTGATCAGGGCGTGATAGGCTGTATTGACAAGACATCTTCTGCTGAGCTCAGCGAAGCTATCAACAGCATGTTTCGATGGTACAAGAATGCCAAAGTCTGTTATGCATATCTCGAGGATATCGAGGCTGGGATTTCACCGCCACCTGATAGCGGCACTGTAGATGAGTCCATTCGATGGAATCCGAAAAAGCTCCATATAAAAAATAGGCTATCTGAAGCTAGGTGGTTCACGAGAGGCTGGTAAGCATCACCTTGCAGCTAGACTTGCCCAGCAGTCGTTGAATGCTCTCATTTAGGACGCTCCAGGAGCTTATCGCGCCTTTATATGTTCGATTCTACACTTCCAATTGGAGTTTGATTGGAACAAAAGCAAACTTACTGGCTGAACTAGAAGATATAACAGGTATTGATGCCGACGCTCTGGATGGAGAGCCTCCTGAGTCGTTCAGTGTCTCGAAACGGATGAGCTGGGCCTCAAACCGTACAACAACCCGAACAGAAGATATTGCTTACAGCCTTATGTAAGTTGTAATCACCGCGTTCTGCATGAACATAATCTAACAATACACAAAGGGGCTTGTTCGAAGTCAACATGCCCCTGCTATATGGCGAGGGCGAGAAAGCCTTCGTTCGGCTACAAGAACAGATACTATTAGATGACGATGACCAGTCAATCTTCGCATGGAGTCCATCGGCTTCCAATGCACGTCCCTGCACCCTCGGTATCTCCGTCTTCGCAACAAGTCCTCGCGACTTTGCTCATGGCGACGACTTTCATTCTTATGTGCCACATGGCGAACCGCCCACGATGACGAACCAGGGGGTCAGAGTCGACCTGCCCGTGGTCGCTCTTGGAAACGTGGCAAATCCGAAAGCGTCTGGGCTGGTTCTTACGGATCTCTATCTCTTGGTACTCTACTGTGGATATGCAGGTGAAGTCTTCACCCATCCTGCCATTGTCGTCCGTCGTGTTCAGGGCACCTCTGATACATATGTGCGACATGAGACGGCAACACTCATCCCAGTGTCACATAATGAGATAGGCCTTGACGATTCACGTCAAGTGTACTTGCGACGGCGACCAGGAAAGTTTGCGTTGTACAATCGTCACCTCGATTATCACAAGTCTGCTACTTCCAAATCGGCCGAACAGACGCGTGTGAATGGGATGCGCGTCTACCAGCCTGGGTATGACTGGTGGCTGGAGAACCCGATAGCCGGGGGACCTCAACGTCGTCAAACAGTATCGACTGGGGCCGCCAAAGATGTAAAGATGTATTAATCACCTGATTCGACGGGCTAGTCCGAGCCGCTATTGGGTTTATTCAGACGGTTGTGACCATAGCTTGCTGTGCAGGGCATGCTATCTCTGGAGGCTCCTGCATTGGTTCAAGGCCCGTTTCCTTGCTGTCTCACCGCACACCTTCACTTTCACCTCTCACTGTTTCGTGTTCGAGAACCTTCCTGGCACCGGCTGTTGCCACAACAAACGGCATGAAGAAACTTTCCGCCGCCCACGCCGGCCTCAAGGTATATAAAGAGTGTCGCTGGTCCACCTTGCCAAAAGATTTCTCTCCTCACCCTACACACCCGGATCGTGGTTCGCTAGCCAGCACTGGCAACCCGCCGGAGGAGTTACTTCTACGGGAGTTCACGTCAGCCTTATGGCAGGCGTTCTATTCGAACCTCTATGTCTCCCCTAACATCTCAAGACAGATCCTCGCAAGGATCTCTGCGCCCACATCGACCTGCAGCTGCCGGTGCTGGAGCGGCTTATTCAGAGTCTGGAGGCGCCTCTGGAGGACTTCAAGGTGCCGTCAGACTTGTGATGGCAATGCTCCACCCAAGCAGGGCGTGGGTCTACGAGGTAAAGTAGTATCGCCAATTGCTTGAATAGCTTAAGACCATCAATTCTGTTACTCGTGTCGTCATTGAACGTCTCCATGGCCAATTGTCCTTGATCACGAGTTATCGCTGCACCAGGTGAAGGAGAGCACTCTACTTCTCGTGAATACTTGGTCTTTCGCAATTCATCGTCTTCGAAGAAATACTCAACCGACGTGAGGAGGAGCAGTATGCCTCGAAAGTGAAACTTGTCTATGTGCATACCAGCCTGAGACCAGACTATATTGCAACGATGTACAGTACCTGCTACAACCCCAGCCAAGCGAAGTCTGGAGACAAACGTCATCTTGCAGCAAGGCTGGTCAATAGCACCCGCGGTAAGACGTTGTGAACGCCTCATGGAACCACTTCAGGAAGCGGGAGAACTACTGTGCCACCATTGCGAGGTTTTGGTACCCTTGTGCACAGCAACGTTCTAACGGAGGCACGTAGTGCAACGGGTCGCCTCGAGTCCCGCCCACGCGCAGTTGGGCACGAGGATCCACGGCACTTCAGGAGCGGGAGAGCTACAATTGGGTTGATCGGTGCGCATCAATCAGGTTGTTGGACGAGGCGTTAGCTGATCCGGGAGACCCTCGCGGCGTAGGGCTAAGGTCGGGTAGCTCTTTGCCATTGCGGTGCCTGGGCTGTACCTTACCGCGGACTGCAAGCTGGCATTGGCTCGTGCAAATAATGAATGGCAATGTACATTAAAGAAGATTACAACCGGGCTTTGGGGCTCGTTCAGGTAGCGAGGGTGTCACGTTTCTCATGCCCAACGCGGGTGCTGAGCAGCAGTGGATGCGTCGGATCTGACACATGCAATAGAGGGCAAATTTCGCGGCAGACAGCGGTATCCCTCTTCTCAGCCCGCTGAGCCAGCCTTTCCCCTACTCACCGGCACCCGCTTGGAGGGTGCGGCGCAAAGCTTGTGGGTGCAGTGCGCGGAGGTGCAGCGGCACGCGCAGTAATTGGGCTGGGACGGTCATGCTGTGAGGTCGAAGCCAGGTTAGGCGTTGCAGCTACGTCATCAACTCGGAGGGTATGAAGGCGGGCATGCCGCCGAAACCAAGTCCTTTGCAACCCCACCACTCGCCGGGGAGTCAACAAGGCCTGCACGCCAGATAACGTCAGGCCACGGCCGCTGCATCTCTTCTGCCCACTGCGCTTATTACCTGCTGTTTCTACCTTCTTATTCCTACTCGCCCGCCAGACGACATCTTCCGCTGCTCTCCCACCGCGGCAGATCGTCCCACAACCTGCCCACTGCCCCTCACCTGCCGCCCTCTGCCACCATGTCGTCGCGGCGCTACCCGACCGCCGAGCTCTATGAGGAGCGCGAGCGAGACTTTTATCGCGGCAACAATCGCAGCAGCCGCAACTATGAGGAGCTTGACGTCGAGCTTCGTCGCGGGGCCAATCCCCGGAGCAGCGCTCCCGACTTCTTCCGCGAGGACTACAACCGCCCAACTGCAGGGCCCATGGTAGTCCGTGGGCGCGACGAGGACACCTTCTCTAGAGCAGGTCCCCGAAGTTCCCGTGGTGGATTTGACGACGATGTTCGCTCTGTCCGCAGCAGTCGCGCGCCCCCGCCTCCTTCCAGCGTGAGGGACCACGATGCCCCTGTGCGCCGCGGAACACGCGACTTTGAGAGAGACGAGACGGACATCAGAATCAGCCGACGCGAGCAGTCGAGACCCAGAGAGCCTGAACTCCGCGCAGTCGAGCGCGAAGACATTATTTTCCGCCGCGGTGACGGTCCTCGCCAGGGACCTCGCGAGGTCGAGCACGACGATGTGCGCTTCCGGGGCCGAGGGCGTGGCGACGACATCGACATCCACGCCAGTCGTAGCGAAGTCAGCCGCCACGGTCGCGACGTTTCTGTTGAGCGAGGCTCGATCCGCTTCCAAGAACGAGACGGAAACTTTGATATTCGCGCCAACCGCCGCGAGTTCAGCCGTGACGGGCGCGACACCAGCAGAGAACGCAGCTCTCTGACCATCAGAGGCCGGGAGAGAAGTCTCCCGCCTCCGCGCTCTCGTGGAGAACTTGTTGCGCGAGAGCACGAGGAGTTCACTATCCGTCGTCGCGATACCTCCCCACAACCCCGCGAAATCATCAAGGATGAGATCATTATTAGGCGTAAAGAGGAGCGGATGCCCACTCCATCTCCTTCCCCGTCCCCCCCTCCACCACCGCCGCCGCAGCTAGAGCCTGAAATCAGACCTCCGATCATCCAGGAAATTATCACGCATCATCGACACATCGATCACGGTTTGTCTCTCTGCTCGAGCTTACGCTTTCCTTGCTGACCACTGCTCAGGCGTCGAGAGGGCACGATCTCCGACTCCACCCCCGCCGCCGGCGCCCCCATCTCCTCCTCGCGCAGTAAATGAAACCCTCGAGATTGATATCCGAAGGAGAGAGTAAGCAGACACATATGCCAATATCCAGTGGTCACCTCTAACGAGTCTACAGGAGCCGCAGTCGTGGACCAGGCCGCGGTCGAGAGTATGAAGATCTTAGCCTCGAGATTGATATCAACCGTGAAAATGGTGAGCAAAGCCCCAATCCCAGCCACACAGGCAGATGTAGAGCTGTTACTGACACAAAATTTGCAGGCGAGTTCAACGTGAAGCCGCGCAAAAAGGACATGTGGACCGAGGTGACTAAGGATTTGGTGTTACGGGAAGCTATTGACCAAATGGGCTACTCGTGCGAGGAGACAGACGACTTCTTCTACATTATGGAGTATCTTCAATACGTAAGTTCTGCTTCTCGAGGATTCACTTCCGCACTAACACTGAGTAGGAGGATGTTCTGCAGCTTGTGGAGCTGTCAGATGAGCTCCGCCGCAAGCACAAACTTCGCATTGATTTTGAGCGCACGACTATTCGCGACCCACCGAGATCATCCAAGTACGATGAGAAATTTTACGAACGCGAGGTCTCATATGACAGCCGTCGTTCGCGCGGCGGGTATCGCTAAAGATTCGCGATAGCGGACATTTTGACTGCAGTCTCGCCAGCATGTCAAGCCGCCAGGTGCAAGACTCGGGACGCAGCTCGATGGGTCTCAGGTCCGGATCAAACAGGCAGATCTGTCTCGGCGAGCGGATGATTCACTTCGACCAGCACTGCTTCATTGTTTCGAGCAGCACAATCCGTGCAATGCTTTCCTTCCCCAGTGGAAGTTCCAACATGATACCAGACTACATTACGACATGACATCATGGTCCGTGACGACCTTACGGCCTTGCGCAGCGTGCGGACCTGCATACCTTTACGACAATTATGACATGACCAGCATTGGCGGAGCGAACAAGAGGTGGTTTGTTTTGGGTGCGTTTCTTGTGTTTGGCAGTTTTCGGGCTTGGTAAGTCTGCTGTTTATGGCAGGCTTACAGATGCGTGTGTGGCGATGGGGCGAAGCGGGCATGAAGGTACATAATTCTCTTCTTGAAAAATTCAACAGTATAAACTACATTCTTTGATGAGTGCGCGTGCGTGGTGCGATGAAGTGAAATTGTCGCCATCGGTTGTGCGATATACATAGAAGTATAGCCAATATGTGACTATGTTCATCCCCATCGAGACGACGCGCAGTGCATGCAGCACCGACACGCAAAAGCAAGGGCTCATTTCTGCGCAATATTGCCCCACATCCCTTGCGGTACAACCCCGAACAAGCCCACATTCGCATAACACAAATAAACTCACGTCTCAGGACATTCCCCAATCAATCAAACCACTAAAAATACCTCCATTGGAGCGGCGTCAAAACTTGCCCCGGAGTGTGCCTGGTAAAGAACACACGCTGATTTGGCGCCCACGCGATCCGAGCCAGCTAGGTACGCCAGGGGTTTCATGTTTTGCCAAGTGCGCAGCTCTAAGCGCCAGCGTGTGCTGGTTTTAGGGTCCAGCGCGACGAGTGATTGGTGCATCTAGGACAGAGGGCGAGGTCGATGAGAGTGGTTGAGGGAGTGTTTCAGGGTGGGTGAGGCGTGGAGGTGTGGTGGCACGGAATTGGAGGCATGGTGGTATAAGGTTGCGAGGTGCTCCGGAGAGGGGAGAGGTAGTGTGACGGAGTGCTGCTTGTTATTCATATTGCTGTTGCTACTGCTGTTCTGTCATCTGTGTATTATTTGGGACCTCAAGAGTTGGTGAATATGGTAAACATGTTCTCGAGGTTTGGGCCGCTGGTTGCGCTGCTGAGTTGTAAGTCCTCACCACTACTACATCAAACACAGTTGCTACTACGAACCCTCTTCAGATCTCGTGCTAACCCGATTTCCTTGATTACAGTCTTCCTCCTCACGTCCGCACAAAACACAACGACACCAGCAGCATCAACCTTCTACCTTTCCAAAACAGAAACAGAATTCTCCCTCAACGTTGCAAACGGCTCGAGCGATGTATCCATCTTCTTCACTTCGCCTGCATACTCCTGGGTCGGCGTCGGCTTTGGCGACAAAATGGAAAACAGCCTGATGTTCATCATGTACCCGAATGACAGCGGCGATAACGTTACCATTTCGCCTCGCTTGGGAAGCAAGCATGCCGAACCAAGTTTCACGTCGGCGATCAATCTGGAGATCCTGGACGGCACGACGATCACCAACGACTCGATGCTGGTGCTCAGGGCGGTCTGCCACAATTGTCTATCCTGGCAAGGTGGACATCTAGATACCAAGACGACAGCACAACCGATGATCTACGCGTTTGGATCTGGATCTGGACTGTCTTCAAATTCCAGGTCAGCGGGTCTGAACAGACACGTTCGCTATGGGCACTTCACCATGGATATGCTCGCAGCGACTGGACTAGGTGGCGTGCCTGCGAAGAGCAGTGCGCAGAACGGAGTCAAGATAGTTGGCGAGATGGTGCACGATCACGACCGTGCGAATCTTGCGCATGCTATTACTGGGTGTCTCGCGCTGTTCGTCATTTGGCCTCTCAACGTCCTCTTCGCTGGATTTCTCAAAAACGTCCGGATCCATATTGGTGTATCAGTGGTTGTAATGGCCTTTCTGATCACCGCATACGCGCTCGGAATCTCAACCTCGCACCAATTCAACCGCGTAAGTCCTCTCCCATCCCTTCGTACCCCTCAAATCATGCTAACCTCACGATAGTCCAAAGCCTTCACCTCCCCCCACCAAATCTTCGCCTTCATCGCCATCTTCCCGATCCTGCTCATCAGCCTACTTCCCATCCCCAACATCTCCCGCCTCCATACTTTCATCCCGGGTCTCCACACACCCCTCGTCTCAACTTCCTTCGTTCTCCTCGTTCTCACAGGCGGTCTGGGCCTACACTTGTCCTCCCAAGCCCGCTCCATCATCCTAGTCTACACCACCGTCGCCCTACTCGTCTTCGTCTTCCTCACCACCCTGCAAGCCTGCATACGTCGACGCGGCTCCGCATACGCGCGCGCAAACAAGCGTGCACGGTTGGGTGAGGAAGATGATCATGTCATGATGATGGGCAAGATGGACGAGAGTCGGAGTTCGAGTAAAGCGAGTTTGAGACAGGGAAGTGGTTATGCGAGTGAGAGTAGGGAGTTTGGTGCGGATGGACAGGCGCAGAGAGGGGGCTATGGGGGTGGGGCGATGCCGGGACCGCAGTATTTGTTGAATATGCATCCGGGCGTGCCGGTGCATAAGTGGTGATGAGGAGAGATGGGATGGTTCATGATGTGTATGATTGAGCATTTGGCGCTTTGGTGTTTTTGTAGGGCGGGTTGTGTTTGTTTGTGTTTTGTGTGTTCTATACCAGGGAGCGATGTCTAGGCATTTGCTGGCGTTTCGATTGCATCGGACGATTTCGTTATCAATTCGAGATTATTTGTGAAGGTTCACAACGCGATCACAACACACTGACTTGAATTTATCTAGTCTGCCGAAGTGGCGAATTATCGTTGCCGATAAGACTCGCCGTTTGTACCACGGGACTGGGTTCCGAGTGCATATGTATATTGAAACACAGTCGACTGGTACTCTCCTCTGCCAGGAAGTATCGCGTTCGGCATAGAGGACCGATGGACTTGTGACGCCGCTCAAGGTACTGTTTGTGAGTATTAAGTGGTACGTAGAAGGCAAAATTCTTAGGCTTGCGAATGTCTAGAACCATCGGGCCCGCATGCCCATGTTGACGCCAATCGTCTTCATATGCAAACGAGAAGTCGTGGAACAACTCGGAGAACTTCTTGCCAGCTTGCACGGCCGGGAATGCCATCCATACGCTTCTCCCCACCAGTCCAAAGGCAACGGCAGGATAGTTACGCACTAGCGTTGGCCTGCTGTATGAGCCAGATTCCACCAGAAGTATGACCTCGTGAGCGAAGTCGCCGGTGGCAACAGAGCCACTTATGTAATGTCGTAAGGGTCCGTGGGGCAACTGTCGAGGATCTGTCGGACGCCACGGAGATTCACGTCCGCTGTTCCAAAGCTCTAGAGTTGCATCGTCAGGTGTCGGCAATTCCTGATCATGCGGATTGCCACTCCAGTGTATTGTCGAAAGTAAAGCTGAGCCAGAGTACCACAGTTTGAAACGAATAGACTTGATGGAAGCGGGAATTTCGTTGCCGCTTAAGAACTCCCAGTCCAGCAGTGAACGTCGCAGGGTTCGGGATATCCATATGGGATCAAAGCTTGTGATCGGTAGGCGGCGGTCACAGTAGATTTTCGAGGGAGCTCGATGAATAGTGCGGCCTTCGAATGCGGCCCGAGTGTAGCTGAGAAAGATATGGTGAAGGTTTCTTCGCAAGTAGATCGCTGCTCATTCGTGAGACACTTTTGTTGTACATGCGAGAAATGCGATATACAACTCCATAAAGACAGCCAGTCTATCCGAACGGCTTGCCTCTTCAGGAGGGTGACAGAATCATCCACAGATCCAATGGTAGGTGAATATTAAGACCAGAGTTTGTCATGGAGAAGTCGGGTTTGACTTAGGATCTTGATTGCAACAACATATCTTGAGCTTCTCCAGCAGAATATCTGGTATTGGGCAAACTGTGTGAAACTGTGTGGCCTTTGAATTCCTGGGTTGAGTCATACTCGCATGGCTCGTAGTCACTGCCACGTGTAAACTGGGAAACGCTCGATGCTAACTTTACGGAACCGTCTTTGGTCAGCTCACGAACACATTGAACCCACGTTTCAAGGATTGCCATCATGAAATGTACTGACCATGTCGTCTATGGCATCGGTAGAGTCCCAAGTAAATATGGTATGATCATTTGTACGCTGGAGGATCTCGAGTTGCAGTCTTCGAATTGCATTCTCCGCCCCCTCACCGTACCTGAACGAGAGACTAACAATAATATCTCTTGGGAGTGATGCAAGCTCACACCTACAGCGGTGGCATATAAACACCAAACAAACCCATTAGGGAGTAGGCCTGGTCCTCTCTGGTCGCGTTGTCGTCCTATGGGCAGCCCATGACATCTTCTTCGAGACACATACGCAGTCAAACGAGAAAGTCCGACGCAAGATGTCCTCATCGATATCCGAGGCCAGAGACGTCTGTCGGCTCAAGGTAGATTTTGATCCTAATCTGTTTCAGCCGCGCGGGTAACA
This sequence comes from Setomelanomma holmii, assembly GCA_010015745.1. Taxonomy (NCBI): domain Eukaryota; kingdom Fungi; phylum Ascomycota; class Dothideomycetes; order Pleosporales; family Phaeosphaeriaceae; genus Setomelanomma; species Setomelanomma holmii. Next base: position 40,969 of record ML978185.1, read on the forward strand.
ATACAATCTGCTCGGTGCAAATAATTCCTGCAAGGTCCAACCCCTAGAGAACCAGGCTGCACGACTGAGGTCCACGTCATCGCTTAGATCGTCTTCAATGTCGTCCAGGTAAGCAATACACAAGCTCGATTGCGCGTAGTACTCGTACATGGAATTAACAGCCTCAGAAAGTTCGGCGCTTGAACTCTTATCGATACAGCAAGTGTCGCACCATAAGTAGTGGCGACCTCTTTTAAATGCAACCTTGCAGGACGACATGAGTTTGCTGTAGCCATTCTTTCTTTGAGCGCCTTTTTTGTCGCCAGTTATGTCGACAAAGAGGACTTCATCATCCCTCCAACGATGCGAGAGGATGGCATAGCGAGACCGCTCGATTTCGCTGCCAGCGAGGTCAACCAGAGACAGTCGCAACGGCCCGTCCTCTCGGTCACCATTCTGAATATGGATAAGGCGGATTTCTCAAGAAGTGAATAGGCGTATGAAGAAAGCAGCTCTTAAAGAGTCTTGAGACGAATTCTCAGCCTTGATAGAAGAGACGTGTGAAGATGACAGCGGATACATGATGCACAAGGCTGAAGGTGGGCGGCTGCGTACATGCACGTTGACGCTCCGCCTAGGTTGTTAGCCCATTGTCGTGGTAGTAAGATGCAGCCACGTGCTCGATCTGGACCCCAAAGTGAAAGTGGTGTGTCGCATGGCACTACGAGATCCGATGCAGTATCTCTTTGATTGTGATGAGCGTGGACAGTAGAAAATGATATCTGCGCTGTGCGATTTATTGAACCTGAACGTGCACACGTGGGAAGGCGCGTGCCAAGAAGAGGCTTCGCTTGTTCTCCCTGAGGTCTGGACCGCCATGCAATCTCCACACATGCACCCCTGACCGGACTTCCATACTTCACATTTCTCATCATCTCTCATCGGGCATTTCGCATTTCGCATCCAGCTCACGATGCAATCAAAGCAGGGACATATAGAGTGCAATTCGTGCTATTTGCGTTGTTCCTACATCGAAGTCACCTAAATCTAGACGGACACTGCGAGCCAAGGTCTCGATACCGATCACGCGTCCATTTGACCTGCTCATAGCCGAATAGTACTTGTTCCTATGCGAATTCTGTTTGCGCTTCGGAACCACCGACCGCTTCTTGAAGGCTTCGACCCCGTCTGTAATGCTAATCCACAACGAGCGGAATCGTCTCGTAACTCAGCACAGCCAGCGAGCCTGAAAGCAGTCTGTGCGCATCATGATCAATACTACCAAGCGACAGCGCCAATCAGATGTATCTGGACCTATCCTGTTAGCCAGCCATAGACTTGGAGGCGCAACATCCCTATGACGCTTCGAGAATTTGACAGCTCCATATGCAGGTATCCGTATGTTGTCTATAATAACGCTGGTAGTAGCGCGCCATCGTAGGCGCAAATGGTCAAGATCTCTGAGGATCGTACTATCGGTGCGGCGGCGCCAGCGAAAGGAACATGGCATAAGACTGGAGATCTGCCTGTGGTGTTCTTGTCTCTAGAGCGGACGTTTCACTCTTTCAACAGTTCACTCCAGTCATTCCTTACTTTCTGCCAAGATGCGACCCAACTACAGCGCTTTGGCACTGGCACTGGCACTCTCTGCCACCTCCGTTCTTGCGCTGGACTGCCCAACAGGGTACGAGAAGTCCCAGATCGAATGGAACAATTGTCCTGTGCAAGATGTTCCGACTTTGCAATGCTCTACGCTCGAGGTTCCTCTTGATTACGCGAAACCTGCTGGCGACGTGTTGTATCTACGTTTGGTTCGTATACCTGCATCGTCAGCCAATCCCCGCAACAAATCTATCATCTTTAACCCAGGCGGACCTGGATCTCCCGGGATTGACTCCCTCATCGACGAAGCATATGGCCTCGATATACAGAAGTAGGCGGATGGTCAGCCCTTGCATTGCCAATTGACTGACTTGCACAGGATCGCGGGAAATGACTTTCATCTCATCGGCTTTGATCCACGGTAAAAGGATATTCCCCAACCTGTGATTTCCACTGACAGTGGGCAGTGGCACCGGTCTCTCTATTCCTTACAACTGCACGTCTCTCAATCGATCACCTGCCTATAAGGACACGGACAGCAACATCCAGCGTCTGCTCAATGAGCTTTCTCTACAAGCAGCGGAATGCGCAAAATCCGCAAACAAGGAACGCAATGAGCTTATGGGGACTGCTTACGTTGCACGTGATGTCAAGTCTATCGCCGAAGCTCTTGGTGAAGACGGACTGATCCGTTACATGGGCTACTCATACGGTACTCTTCTTGGTGCAACGGTTGCGGCGATGTTTCCCAAATCGATTGACCGTATGCTTCTCGATGGCAACATTAATCCCACGGATTACTACTATGGCTTGTAAGTCCTTGATCCCACTCTCTCAACAAGATCAGCACTGATTATCCTAGGGGAGAAGAATCTGCGGCAGACTATGACGGTGCTGTTGTTCGATTTTTCGATCTCTGCGCCGAGGCAGGTCCGTCCAATTGTGCGATAGCGGTTGCTGGCCAAAGTGGAGCTCAGCTGAAGCAGCGATATGATAGTTTCCTGAGCAATCTCACATATGCCCAGTCGTACGCTGTCCGTGGACAATTCTTCGACAGCATGTATGCCCCGAGTTTGTTCAAGAATCGAGCCAATACCATTCGTGGCTACTACAACAATAGCACAAGGATTCCAAGGCGATCGCTGGACAGACGTGCTGATGATGACAACGAAGACGACGATGTCTGGTATCCTGCAGATTCTGGTATGGCCAAAACCCCTCTGGCCCTACAGGGAATCACTTGCGCAGACTACATCCCGAAATTGGAAGCCTCCGTGTCTAATTTCAAAGCATGGCGCGATCTTTGGATTTCGACCAGCAAATATGGGGGTGATCAAGCCTTCCTTACGACTCTTTATATGTGCTCGCTATGGCAGAACGACGCGAAAGAAAAGTTCGCTGGACCTTACACCAATGTGGAGACTAAAAGCCCGATCCTGTTCGTCAACACCCAATACGACCCTGTAACACCCTTGATTTCCGCGCAAAACTCTAGCGCAGGATTCCTCAAGAGTCGCGTCTTGGTCTCGTCTGGTGGTGGTGTATGTACTTCAACTCAATTAGCCATGAAACCTTTACTGACATACTGTAGCACTGCTCCGTTCAGCAACCCTCAACGGAATTGGATGCAGCAATCAAGCAATACTTTGACGACGCCTCATTTCCTATGGTCGAGAAGATCTATGAGCCTGATCATAAAAATGCGTTCATAACTCCTCCGAAAAACACGACAGTAGCGGTCAAGCGCAAGCGCACCACCGACCATGCAGATCTCTTCGCTGGTATGCCGTCTATTGTTAAAAGGCAGAGCACTATTCCAGTAGGCTGTGTGAAGATGAACGGAACGTCGTCTTCGTCAAACAATTCTACGGGCTCGAGCTATGGTAACTACGGAGGCTCCTCGGGCGGCTCTTCACGCTCTGCGGGCTATGGCGATTACTCAGGCGCATCCACTCGGTCTGCCGGATATAGTGATTACTACGGTGGCTCTTCCAGCTCAGCTCGTCCCTCCACGCAATCTGCTGGCTACGGTGGATACGCCGGATACGGTTATGCCGACTCGACCCCTTCGTCCAAGAGACCTTCTACAATCACCACCCCGGCAGGCTCAGTTCCAACCGCATCGTGCATCACCAAGACCATCACTGACTTCACGTATGAGACGATCACGAAATGCTCCGGAAATGACTACTGCCAAGTAGGATCCGTCGTTACCAAGACCAATGTGCGCACTACCACGTTCAGTTTGAAACCCAAGACAACGCCCATAGTTGTGACTGTCAAGTCCATTGCTTCTTCGGCCCCAGGACAGGGATACAATGTTCCTCCAAGTTCTAACAAGCCGGGCGAGTCGAAACCAGTTCAGTCGTCTGCCCCAGCTCAGTCGTTTGCCCCAGCTCAGTCGTCTGCGCCAGCTGTGTCTAACCCTGTATACGGAACCCCCGCTAAAGCCTCGAGCTCCGCTCCTGTTGATGTACCATCGAAGCCATTAAGCGTGCCTGCGATTCAATACTCGGCTTCGCGTGCTACGAACAATGTATACAGCGTACCCACTGGATCAGCGTCGACAGGTGTGCCACGGAACGGAACGAAGTCAAGTGGTACACCTACTGGTAATTATCCCGCTCAATTTACCGGCAAAGCTGCCACCGATCGCGCGGCTTTGTCTCTTATTGCCTTTGTTGCAGCATTCGCATCACTTGCTTTCATTCTTTAGATCGATGTGGATGTAGTAGGATGAGCAGTCTTGTAGATAATGTCTAGTCTAATGTCTACTGTAGCGGTTTGGTGAATAACGCACTCAACCCTAGAGCAGATTGCCATCTGGCAGCTGTCCCACGCAACGTCTACAAGCTTGTGCGCAGCCATCTCGATTATCTACATCTCATCAAAACCCCCTCCAAAACCCCTCGACAAGTCCTTTGACCTCTTCCACGTTCTCTCTCACAACCCCATGCCCAGCGCCTTTCACAACCTTAATATCCTTGAATCCCAACTTTACTAGATCCTCCTCACTAACAACCCCATCTAATTCTCCCAGTACCACAAGATTCCTCACGCTAGTTTCCACCACCGTTGCAAACACCTCATCCTGATCCATAACCCCGCCATCCCTGAACACCGCCACAACAGCAGCCGTATGCCCCTCATGTTCACGCATCTGCCACTCCTTAACTGCCTGCGCCACTACCTCACCTTTCTCAACTCTCTCCCTCCAATCCTCCGGCACAACCAACTCACCGTCCTCAAGCACATCCAGCACCCATTTCTCCGCACTTTCCTCGTCCCCATCCCCATCAAGCAGCGCCCTTTGCTCCGCGCTGAAAACATCCCGTCGAATCAACCCCGCCGGCGCAATCAGCGTAAACCCACTCACGCGCTGCGGCCGGCTAGCTACATACCCGACCGTCAGTGCGCCGCCAAAGGAGAATCCGACCAAATGCACGCGCGGCCAGGATAAATGGTCCAACAGGTCGTCGATGAGGCTGTGGAATAGTGATGCGGTGTACGCCGCAATGGGCGCGTCGGATAACCCGTGACCCCAGAGATCCAAGAGCACGAAACGAGAAGAGGGGAAGGAGGTGTGGAGGGCACGGGCGAGGGGGAGCATTCCGATGGCAGGGGTTTGGACGCCGTGGATGAAGAGGACGTGGGATGGTTGGGCATGGTTGGTTGGACTGGTGTTGCTGGTTGTAGGTGGGATGGAGTAGTATGCTACTTTTCCGGTGCGCGTTTGGAGATGTTGTGCTGGTGGGAGGAGGGTGCCGAAGACGCTTGTGAAGAATGATTCGGATGGGCCTGGGATGGGTGGTTCTGGGGCGAAGGGTTTGCCCGGCCGAGGGAGGACGAGGTTTGATGGCATTGTGGTGGTTTGTAATCAGTCTGGGTTGTGTTGTCGAGTATACAGCCGATTTTGGTGCCTGGTAGGTGTTGTGGTGTCGTGATTATAAATATATCTGAGATGGCGCGCTTAATGCGTGTGATAGCGTATCGGGCGAGATTAGTATTCTTTGAGGATAGGTATGTCACCGAGCTAACTATTTTCAGCAGGTGTTGTGTAGAGAAGGTCAGTAAAGAACCTTGGAATGTATTGTTGACTCATTCCACTATGATGGTTGGATGCCTATGCTATGCCATGTCTTTCGTGAAAGCAGCAAGAGTGTCTCTTACGATGCAGATGCTGTCCCAAATCAGGCCTCCCATGGATTTCCATCCAAACGCCATCGCCATGCAAATATCCAAATACCAATGAAACAACTGTTATGCCCCAAATGCAACAGCGACCAAGAGTGCAACCACAACCGCCAACATGCTTCCCTGCTGCCTGCCCACGCCACCAGTACTACTCTGCGTCAATGGCGCAGTACTAACGCTCAGCCTGCCTGTCGCTCCCGAGACACCATTCGCCGCATCGACACTCGCAATCGCAGGTCCCATATTAATCCAATCCACGAGCACGAATGTCGGGCCTTTTCCATACACGCCTGTGCAGTTCTGCACCGAGACGCCCAAGCTTCCGTATCCCGTCTGCGCATTTGTAGTCCCTGCGTAAGATGCGTTGGGTGACTGGATGCCGAACAATTGTGTCTCGTAGAGGAAATGGTTCATGAGGAACATACGGCCGGAAGAAAGGGCGGCTTCGGTGGTGGTGAGGCTTGTGGGGCGATTGGGGTTGCAGGAGTAGTTCGAGGGGCTGTTATTGTTGTAGTCGTTTTCGAAGATGAAGGTGAATTCGTCCATGAGGTAGGGGTACTGGGACGAAGTCGAGCTGAGAGAGGCAACGAACGTCATTAGGCGAGTGCCATTGTTAATGAGGCTCTGGAGTGTTGGCCACGTTTTCGGGATAGTGGTTGCTGATGATGGCGTGTAGGCGTACTGGTCGATGCCCGACGAGGCGAATTGCGAGCCCAAATCTGATGCTGATGCATCGTCTGAGTTCACGATCAGAACTGTGACGACATCGTTTGTGTTCTTGTCCATCCAAGTCTTGATCTCGCTCAGCCAACTTTCTAGAGTTCCCATGTCGAGAAGGTCGCAGCTGCTATGGCAAAGGTGCCATGATGTTGTCCCGCTGCTGCCGTTCGCCTTGTGTACCTGAGCGGACAGTAATCGAACGCCAGCCTCAAGCTGAACAGTTGAGTTGTAGTATTGGTTTCCGGATGTCGAGAAAGACGTCTTGTCGTTCCGTGTGAATGGCGAATCGTGAGCGCCGAGGTGTGTAATGTTGTTGTATGCTTTGGAACATAATGATGGCGAGTTATTGCAAGCCGTTTGTGCTGTGACTGTTGTGTAAACGAAAGGTAAGATGGCCGCCGTCTGCATCAATGTTCTTAGCAACATGGTGATATGTAATGTTGCGCAGAACAGGGCTTCAGTCTAATCGCGTGTGCTTCCCAGAAGTCGATGATGTAGAATGGAAGTCGTATGTCGTAATAAGCAAGCTCACTCTTCTCAAACGATCGAATAAAGAAAGATCAAACCTCACAACGAACGCAAGTCGAAATATTCCCGCGCCACAAACCTTGGGGGGATCAGCACAAACATATACAAAGCACACACTGCACACACGTCTCAGCTCCGTCACCAAGAAAGGCGCATGTAATCATAGAAACAGCTCACGCATCGTAATCGAGTGGATACAACTGTCGCGGCTTGCGAGGCTGTGCATTCGCCATTCGTTGCGCACAAGTTTCAGGCGTCGTCAGCCGCCAGCCGAGCGCCGCCGGAACATGAACCGAAACACTGCGGACTTGGGAATGGCAGAGCCAAGTGGGCCGGATACAAAAGGGACCGTCGTGCCTGTTCTGGGAAGGGAGATGTGGCCAAGTGCAGATGGCATGGCGAGACGTTGAGTGTGAGTGGTGATGTCAAACAGGCTTGGTGGACCCTGATGCGGAGTACGAGGATCTGTTTTTGGAGTGGCGGGTGGTGGTGCTGCGGCTGCGAGGAATCCCGGTCGATCGTGTCGGCACTTTCAGCCCTATGGCATGCACGCGACGCGCCTGTGCTTGTTGGTGCTTTTTGTTGTTATTTGACAATGGAACGATTGAAGCTCGAGTTCTATGAGATGAGCGTCACAATCCTTTGATCTCTACCTCCACCTAACTGTACTATCGCACCTTCCTCGCGAACCCTAAAACAACACTCGTAAACACAACCAGCCGCACCTACAAACCAACACCACCTCTCACCACCTCTCACCACCACACGATTCTCAGCCCTCGTACCCACCATGGTCACCCTCCGCGCCCCCTCCTCCCTCCCAAGCACCCAATCCTCCCCTTCCATCCCACCCCCATCCCTCGCCTGGCTCACCGGCGCATGGAACGTTACGCACTCTACACTCCCAATGTGGAAAAAGAACCGCAACGTCGTGATCACATACACGCCCGTCGCCGGAAGCTCACCGCCGCAAATTGACGACCTGGTAACGTACCAGCCGCATACGTCTACTTCGAAAAAGACAGTGCATGGCGTCGATAAGCCTTTCGCTGTGCCGAACAATGCGGCCGCTTCCACATCTAAAGGCAATGAAGAGAGCGACGTAGCGAGTCTGGCATATACATGGCGCGGCAAGGGCTGGTTGATGATTGCGTCGTCAAAATGGGAGATACTGGGGTATGGCGAGGAGGAAGTCACTGGCAACGCTTGGGTTGTGACGTACTTTGCAAAGACGCTGTTCACACCTGCGGGTGTAGATGTTTACTCGAGGAAGGGAAGGCTGGTGCCAACAACGGTGGAGGATATCAAAAATGCGTTGAGGGGGCTGGGTGGGGATGTGGAGAAGTTGGCGGGCGAGGTGTTTGAGATCACTATGGATGGAGAGGCGGAGGAATAAGTCGGCGTAACACATACGTGGTTGGGGAAGGGAGAGAGCTGGATGTAATATACATGGGATGGAAACAAGACCGGCGCAGATGTCCACAATACACGAAAGGTTGGGTTCGGAGATGGGTTGAGGCAGAGTGTAGTTTGCGTTCGAGATACCCCAGGCGCTCTAGTCGCCATTGCCGTTGGTTTGCACAATGTCAGAACATCACAGTAGAGGCATACAGGAGAGATGATATTTGGCACAGAGTATGACAGACATAATGTACCCTTGCCACGATGGCGGTCGAACAGAGTCAATGCGACTATCAGCTATAGTGCTCATGTCCATGCCAGTCAGGGGAATCGCCCGATCTAAGAACCATCCATTGCGCCATTCGTTAAACTCGAAAATCCACCCGCATATCTAGCAAACCTGGAAACTTCCGAAATGCTGCCTTTGTTAGCTCGAGCAGGCTTAGTCTAGGAGGTTCATGCTGGTATTGCTCGCGCCCTGGCACCTCGACGATGCAGCTCCTGCATAGGATTTGGACTGCGCTCCGACGTCGAGATCAATCAGCAGATTAGCGTTCGTTGACACTGCCGCTTTCTTCGCTGGGGAGACCTGGACGAGTTTGGCTGGCCTTGAAGATGATGCAGCCTCGATCCGAGGGCTCTTGCGGATAGTCTCAAGATACTTCGCCTCCTCTTCCTTCATCTTCTGGTGAACCCTTGCATCGTCAGCCGCGGCACCTCCGTTGACGAACGCCTGCCACTTCTCACTCGTACTGTCGGAATTATCTGGGATCTGGGACATTGGTAGGGGGTTGCTCGGCCTCTGAAAGGTGGTGTCGAGGAGCAGGTTGCGCGTTGCCTGGGGTACTTGAGCTGAGTTGGCCCCGTTCGTGACTGTTCTTAACATCGATCTCATCCCGTTGCTGCGGCGCCCGCACTTCTGACATTCGCAAGCATCGGAGCAGATCGCGGTACATTTGTGGCCACAACTGAGACGGCGATTGCACTGCATCATGCAGTTAACCTGGTCATGACTAAATGGATGGCAACGATAGGGACATTTGTGCTGGCAGGGAAGGATGCCGCCGCACTCTGTATCACAGCCACCGTGCACGTGCTCCCAATCTTCTGGCTCCTGGATCCACACTTTGCGACCATGGTTACCACATTCCAGTGGCAGATTGTAGCCAACGCGTCGCTTCTGACCGCTCGTCACGCTCTGCTTGGAGTCTCGCCACATGATGTCGACGACAGAACCCCAGACTTGACTCTCGCAGGCCAGAAGCTCTCCATTGCCGAAGATGTAGAAACCACGCCTTGCTCGAGACAGTGCAACACAAGCGCGGTTCTCAGACGACAAAAAGCCAATGGCATGCTTGCGGTTGCTCCGAACAAGACTGAGGATGACGACATCGTTCTCTTCACCCTGGTAGCCATCTACCGTGACGATCTTGACAGTGGCCATAGCCAACGAGTTCTGGTGGTACCGCAACAAGCGGAGAAGACTCTTGCGTTGTCCGTTGTAAAATGTTAATAGCGTGATCTTCGCAGCGTCCATGCCGTTAAGCACAAGATAGTCGACAAAGCCTACAATCATCTTGGCCTCGTGCTCGTTGTAGCACGACATGTTGGCATCGCGAGCCTCCGGCCACTCGTGGCAAAAGAAGAATGAATTGTTACCTCCCATGCCTTCAACAGGCGGTCGATTGGCGATATCCTTCACGCTTTCGTGATCCTTGAGCACATTTGCATAGATTGGTACTAGCAAACGTCGGATCTCCGGTATCATGCGTCGCTGTCTGGTCAAGGTACTGTATGCGACATCATTGCGGATGAGTCGCTCGAACAAACTCAGGTTAAGGTAGTAGGGCTCATCTTCAAATGCGTGCACCTGGGTATGCGGTCTGAGCTGTTGATGGTCGCCAACAAGAATCAGATGCTCGAGTGTCGGCAAGCAAGCAGCGGTGACTGGAGCCTCCATGGTTTCCGCAGCCTCCTCGACGAGGATTGTGCGTGGGCGCAAAGCCGAGATCAGTGCACGGTACTTTGCAAGGCCTGTGGTGGTGCACCCAATGATCCGCTGTTCGCTGAGAATGCGGACGTCTTCCTCCCACATGCCCACCTTTCGCTGAAGCACAGTCTTGCTGTACTCCTTGGCAATGTCGCGCACCTTCGCAACGATCAGGGCTTTGGCCGCCCTTTTGAAGTAATTGTAGATGGCGCCGCGATCCGTCGGCGGGATCATAGTCAAATCGCTGGTCTTCCTCAATAGCTCCTTGATCTCAGCTGTCGTCAGCTTGGAGCCGCCCTTGCCGATATAGTTGTCATTCAGCAGGGAAACTGGACCGCGAAGCGCCTCGAGGTCATCATCGTCCTGCGCAACGGCTTCGGCTTCGAGCTCCTTCAATTGTTCGACCTCAAAGTCTTCTTCTTCGAAACCCCAACCATAATCATCTGGTTGGCTTGGTCGGTGGCAAGGAGCGAGGCACTTGCCCAGCCACTGTTCCACAAGTATGCAGGGGTTCTCAGCAGGGGAGATGCCCATTGTACGCTGAGAGTCAAGCTCTAAGGATTCGGCTTGCTCCTGCGTAATGAGGTCCAAGCTTAAGAGAACGCTATGAGGAAGTGGTGGCTTCGCAGGCTCGAAGGGGGCCAACAGCGTTTGACAATTAGTGGTCAACTTCCTCTGAGCGATCGTGGCCTGGACCTTTTGGCTGCCGGGCTGCTTCTGGGGAGGTATGTTGGAGCGCACTTCGTACAGTGTTCGCTTCTTGATATCGGCATCCTTGCTTCGTCCTCCGAGTCGAATGAAGTTAGGCTCAAATTCGCTCGTATGTCGTAGGATTTGATCGACGGCGTGATTCGTTTGGGCAGTGACCTCGAAAGACGATTAGCCTCCTGCCTCATATCGTCATTCTCAATCAGACTTACGATAATGGGCGCGTCATCTTTCCGCAAGTTGTCGCGCAGAAGCTTCATCATTACGACGCTGACGTGGGTCTTTCCAGTGCCCGGTGGACCTTTTACGATTGCGACTCTGCTCGTAAGCATACAATGCAATGCCTTACTCTGCGACTTGTCCAGAGAGAGTGAAGTGGGTGCCGGCCATTCAGCCAGAACGTGTACATTCTCGAAGTTTGAGCTCTCTTCCATGCTAACAAGGGAGCTCAAGTTGACGTAGGGATTATGCTGGATGTAAGCCGGAGGATCGACATCCTTCTTGGCTTGGACTAGGTGCTCCGATAGAGGAAACGGCTCTCGCATCATGTGTTGAAGGGCTAGCATGGTGTGACGACTGGCCTCGTAAAAGCCACTTCGGCACTCGACCATGACCCATTTCTTCATCGGATCAATCTCTTGATCCTCGGGACGCGCGAAGAACAAATCAATTTCTGGCGGATTTTGTTCTAGTGCAGAAATCGGCCGAGCCGCTACAGTGGCAAGGACGCATGTAGTTTGGAAGGCGTCGTCTGCAGGTGACAGAGCCACAAGGCTTCCGGTTATCAGACGCTTGCTCTGCTCCCACCGAATGTGTTTCTTCACTCTGCTCAAGGAGAATGCAACGCGAGTGGCGAGTCCGCGGGGGCTGAAGACTAGACCAGTGATATAAACCGGTTCGTAGATGCCAATGCTATTGTTCTCGTACTCGGCTTCGTCCTTGAAAGGTGATATGCGCACTTCTTCAACAGCCTCGCGCAAGGGTCGTATAGCATCCTCTCGGAGGAGCTCATACTTGGTGCCTAGGTATTCTTCGATACTGTCGTATGCCCCGTCAGCTTTGTGAGGGCGCAGTGTGTCGCCGACGTTGACGAGCGCCTTAAGTTCGGTACTAAGAAAGCCGGGCTTCACGGGGCGTAGAATCTCAGGCGGACTGGGTATTTCGGGCTTGTCAATCCACGCGCCACCAGTGACGGGCTTCTTTTCGAGCTCGAAGTACTCTCGGACTTCTTTATTTACACGAGAGGGGCCCGAGGATGGGATGCTGTCGTGAGGTACTTGTGGGTGGTCGCTCATTGATGCGCGGTTAAAGCGCTCAGTGAGGTGGTCGTTGACCTCGCCATCTACAGTACGGTGAGTAACGCGCATTTCGAAGTGTTGCGAAAGCAATGGAAAAAGGTCAGACCCGACTCGAGCGACACAACCTTCTTAAAGGCTCATATGTCGCGAGACGCCATGTCTTAGCAAACTGCAATGTCTCACACACGCGACTCACCGAATTGCTCATAATCGCCTGCAAGGCTCGCGAAGGTGTTTTGTGTTTGTGCTTGACTTCGCCCGTGTGCTGCCGAGCTGTGTGCACCCCGTCTATTGGGTCTGTTTGTGCGATTGCGCGGGCCTTTGGCCATGGCTTGCTGAAACCCTGGTCGTAGAGGGGTCGTCTAACGAGTGTGGAGTTAATTTGGGTGAGGTCGCCTAGAATGAACGCGAAGAATGGGCTAATGCTGCATCCATGCCGTTGCGCGGTGAAGTGTGTTGTGGGTAAGTCTTGGTCACGTAAACAAAATCCCAAGGAAGGTGCATTCAGTGCAAGACAAACAGCGCCAGCAAGCGCCCCGAGAAGGTGAAGACAATTTTCCGAACGCTTTTCGCTGCAGAGAGTACGGATGAGCATTGCAATTGACGTAAGAAAGCAACAGACATGACTCTCGAAAAACGTCTAGAAGCAGGTATAACGTGATGAGTCTTCCGGTTTGAACTCGCCTGCGCTGAGGACAAAAAAGCTGAATCTTCCTGAGGAAGATGTGGCTTACCTAGCTTTACCGTCCTCTGGCATGTTGAAGATGTGCTGATTGACTACATCAATGATAGGCAGATCCATCGTTCGGCAATGAGAAGCAAATGCGAGAGGTGTTTGCTGTAGCCGAAGACGGAACACGAGAAGTAATCATCCTTGTGTTATTGCTTCATCTAGGCAAATGTTGTAGTGACAAACTCCTCCCTTGAAGTTGTTGCTTGCATATCTACTCAACATACCCTGCTGTTCGATATTTACTTCAAGCTGGAGCTGAGCGCTTTCCAGAGAGGCGAGGTGGAAGAGTCATCCCAGTCCAATCTCACGTATACTTGTGTGTTTCCTCACGGAGTAGAGTGGATTGCATGGTCAGATCGATTCGCGCTGATGGTGTTCGGCTGGGTCCACGGGTAAGATGTGAATTGGGGCAGGCTGTGTGATTATAGACTATCATCTTTTCAAAGTGGCGAGAAGGAGTGACAATCAGTAGGAGGCAAAGCCTGTGGGTCTAGGAAGGCGTCAGAGTGTGATGATAGATGCCCGTAAGGAGTTGTGGTGGTGAAAGGTCAGGGTTCATGGTGTCGAGCCCCAGTGCGGCCCGCGTGTGGTTCGCGGCTAAATGACGCGCTTCCGAGCCTCGCAGCTCGCGTCGACCGGCGGACATATAGCGTACCAGCGCATATGCGGACTTCCTGCCACAATCACTCTTAAGTTTTGCGCGTATGCTGTAAGGCTGCTCAGAGCACCATGAATGAGGAGGACGAATTTGAGAATGGCAACAGTGAGCTCTCGCTCTCAACATTGGCGCACTGCATAGAGCTAATTGCGCCGGACAGGCTCCGCCGAGGAGGAAGACGAGGCGGAGGAGGGCGATGCCATGGACGTAGATGAGGAAGAAGAAGGCGACGACGGCGATGAGGGCGACAATGACGACGAAGACGGCGATGGGGATAACGACGACGACGATCAAGACCAGGATCAGGACCAGGACGAACCAGATAGCCCCACGCAGCGGCCGCGAGGAAGTCTCCCCAACGGCGGCACACCAGGTCCGTCAGACTCGAATCCTGCCGTCACCCTCACATCTCCCAGCCCTCGAGCGGCCGCAGCTTCAGGCGTGCTGGGCAATCTACCATTCCGACCGAGCGTGCGACAGGAGGCCTTGAATGCGGGTGTCTACGATATAATACCCACCACTGCTGCCCCACACAGCACTTCGATCAACGCAATCACGGCTACACCAGACATGCGATGGGTGTTCAGCGGAGGGGCGGATGGCTATATTAGGAAGTTCAATTGGGTCGACACTGCAAATGGGAAGCTCGCACTCACAGTGGCCCAGCGGCACCCCTTTGTCGACTCGGTGACAAAGGCAGGAGTTCTGCTGTCGTATTGGGAAAACGAAGACAGCTCAGGGCCGTCAGACAACCTGTCTTCAGTATACTCGCTTGCTGTACACCACCAATCCATGTGGCTGTTATCAGGGCTCGAGTCTGGCGGCATTAACTTGCAGTCGGTACGCCATGAGGAAGGAAAGCGGATACACACTTTGAAGGGACATACGTCAGCCGTCTCAGTCCTGACACTGGCGCAAGACGAGCAATCAATTCTCAGTGGCAGCTGGGACAAGACGATCAACGACTGGGACCTGAACACTGGCCAAGTGAAGAGGAAGTTCGAAACTAGTGGTGGTCAAATTTCCGCCATCGAACAGCGTCCACTATCAACATTACCCATTCCTCAAGACACGGAAACATTACCAAACGCCAATGGCACCTTTACCTCTAATAACGCCGCCCGCCCAAGAGCAAATGGCAGTCTGACCAATGGCACAGACCCTTCACGAGCTGCGCCAGTCAAGGACGAGAGCAACGAGGACGCGCCTGGATCGCCGGAAGATTCGCTGTTTGGCGACAAAGACTCGCTCTTTGGCGATGCTCAAGAGAACAATCCTTCTTCAGCACTACCAGCATTTGGTGACGACGATGACGAATTCTCGAGAGCGATCGCAAACGGCATACAGCAAGCGGACGAAGATGGTCAAGGCGATCTTGATATAATGGACATAGGTGGACCTGTGCAGGCGCCACAAGAGCAAGCAGATGAAGGCGCCAAGGAGCAACCAGCACCCGCGCAGGGAGAAGCGACCACAAATGGCACTACAGATTCTCAATCGACAGCCACAGTGAACGGACTACAGCATGCAGAAGACACAGAAAAGAAGCCATCAACCGGCCAAGCAGAACAACCCATTTCCTCGGAGACAACGTTCATGGATGCCTCGATGGACGGCACACTCCGCATTTGGGATCGGCGGCAGTCGAATCCCATCGCACGTATAGCTCCACACAGGAACACCCCGCCTTGGTGCATGAACGCCTGCTGGTCGCCAGATGGCAACTTCATCTACGCAGGCCGAAGAAATGGCACAGTCGACGAGTACAGTCTGCACAAAGGCCTGAGAGAGCCTAGAAGGACCTTCAAGTTCCCTAGTGTCAGTGGGCCAGTGAGCGCCGTTCGAACCATGCCGAACGGCAAGCATCTCGTCTGGTAAGTAACATCAATCCCCAACCCAGGACGCCTCTGACTTTAAAAAAAGCGCGTCTTATGATATTTTGCGACTATACGACCTCTCACAGCAAGAGAAACAAGAAGCTGGCGCTAAGGGTGCTGCCGTACCTTTCTTGATCGTTCCGGGACACAGGACTGGCGTTATCTCCCAGTTGTACCTTGACCCGACTTGCACCTTCATGATCTCAACAGGAGGCAATCGAGGGTGGGAGGGAGCCACTACAGAGGTTCTTCTTGGCTACGAAATAGGCATCTCCGGTTGATGCGTTATACCCTGCGATGCGGCGTTTTGTATGGGGTCGGATTTGGAAACCCAAAAGTACTGAGGTACGTTTGAGCACTTGTACGACACACTTTTTCGAATTGAGTGCTTCAACAATACCCCTAAAATCGTGCTGGATGCTGTGTCAAGCAACCTCTCTGTGATTGGCTGAGCATACAACGCGTCGTTTATGACGTAGACGCGACTCGTGCCCACCTTCATCCAGGCTTCAGCATCCATTTCCCCACAACATCGTACTTCTAAGGGAGGTGCAGTACTACAACATGCCTCGCCTCGACGAAAACACCCAAGAATATCTCCACGACGCCGAACGCGGCGTGCGCCAAGGCACCTCGCGCGCATGGGACAGTTTCAGCAACTTCGCGCTGCGCGACAACGTGCTTGAAGTCGCCGTCGGCTTGATGTAAGGCTCTTCAACATCCCTCACACTTCGTTACATATCCCAATCTACTCCTCATGCTAACCTCCCACCAGTCTCGCGGCAGCATTCACCTCCTGCGCCAACTCCCTCGTCTCTGACATCATCCTGCCCATAATCTCCCTCCTGCCCTTCCTCTCGCGCAACCTCGACGAAAAATTCGCCATCCTGAAGCACGGCGCGCACTACAACAGCTCCATCTCCAACGGCTACAATACCGTGACGCAGGCGCTGGACGATGGCGCGGTGGTGTTTGCGTATGGCAGTTTCTTGGATAAGGTGGTCAGGTTTTTGTGTATTGCTGTTGCGCTGTGGGTCATTGCGCTTGGGTAAGTTGTGTTTTTCTGGGGTGGGATGGATGCGAATGTATGGGAGAGATACACTAACGGTGAATAGGTACAGTAGAGGTGCCGGGGATAATATCGTGAAGAAGCAGGTGAGGTGTAAGTTTTGCAGGAAGTATATTAGTGAGAAGGCGAAGAGGTGTGTTAATTGTACGAGTTGGCTTGGGGAGATGGAGGAGAGGAATTGATGCGCCGAATCGGGAGCAGACGGATAAGATGCAGGCACAAGGCAGTTGCGTATCATGCTCTCAACATGTGCAATAGTCTGTACTACGTCTGTTATAGAGCCGGTCAGGCTACACTGCGGCCAGGTCTACTTGGGTCCTTCTGGCTGCTTCGCAGCACCATTTGCTTGTCAATATTCGTGGAGGAGATGATCTTGGAGCCTCCTTCTGTTGGTAGCTGCAGTTCTACTGAGAGAGTTGTCTACCAGCGAGAACCAAATGGTCGGGAGCCATTGTTGTGTAACGAAAATTCCGGAGGTTTTCTCTCAGGCAAGATAAAGGATGGCGTGTGTTAAAACAACTTTGAGAGTGCTGTGATCGATGTAGTACAAGCACAGCGTCTGACCATATACTATTACAGCTATCCATACCACCCATCTCGTTCCATGGACCTAGCAACTCATTACTTACTTGAGCAGCAGGGTCTAGCCTCATGTCACCGTTCGTTCAAACCTCGCGCATGCTGAGTCTGCTGTTGATCGTCAAAACTTGAACAAAATGCTCTCAACCTTGTCGGTAACGCCTTCCACGCGTATGCCCATTGCTGCCAAAATTCTTGCGGCAAAGCTGGGCCAATGTTGCCGCTCTCGAATATATCACGTAGGCATAGTGGTCGGATCATGGATAAACGGTCTAGCGGCGTCGGTTATCATCTTCTCTACGAAATCCGAGAACACCGCCTCGACGGTCTTCTTGTAGTCGACTTCCAGCAGAAGCCGCTCGTTGAGCTCTCCATCCTCCGGCTTTAACGCGGCGAGATTGAGTAGACCGTATATCTTAACTCTAGGATCCGCACATGCAGCATCACAGTGCAGCCAAACCAGACGCCGAAGTCTACCACCAGCGCTTTGTGGCGAAATCTGCAGCACTATCGGGACAGGATTCCAATAGTCGTCCATGGCATCGTAGCCTTTACTGTCTTGCTCCTCACGTAATGTCACCATGGTAGCACGCTCATTGACAAGACTGTATCGCAACGGCTTGTACTGCTTCCGCACAAAGCGATATAGAGATTGCCAATCGATTTCTTGCATTCCACAGAGTATCCTCACACATCGTGCAAGGTGCAGCTCCTGTATGATCCACAATCTTTTCCAATATGGACGAGCGAACAAGTAGGTAATCGTGCGTCGAGTGCGCGGTTCGATCTGCTCTAGTACTTGGCGCCAACCCATTTTTGGATCGATGTAGGAGGCTGCAATATCCAGACGGATACCTTCATGGCCAATGATATGCATCGCAAAATCGCTGTCGTTGGCTTCGACACCAAGCCATGAGATCACTGAGTGTGATTGCGGTATATCGTGCCCATGAGCTTGAGCTGTTGATTCCTCTCCTTCACATGTTGCTGATCAATGCAGATCTGATCTATCCAGAGGGGATCCACTATGTCCTTCGAGCGTGCGATATGTAGAAAGTCGTGCAGATTTCCCCGGACGCTAAAAGCTGCACCGTTGAGGAGAATGTTGTTGCTGAGTGCCGGTGACCCCCAGGTATAGGATAGGGCACAGTAGGAAACAGCGGCCGCAATGGGATGAACTTCGAGAGTGCAGGATATTAGACCAGTGTCAACGTTCAGCTTGGGGTTGGCTTTCAGCAAGCGTATCTGCCGAGTTTCAAGGTCGAGTTGGGGTGGACGAACGCCGTCTTCGGCTTCATATTTCTGGCTGAAAGGATCTTAGAAGTGTGGCGACTGTGTCGAAGTCACGGGAAGTGTGTCCATGGTGTTGCCTACCTAGAGTGAGTGACGAGGCTGAGTTCAGCCACACTGCACGTGCCCGTACTTCATTGCTCTGCCTTCAGCTAGGGACCGCGCAGCCTCTTGTTCTTGATATTGCAAGAGTAAATAAACTTGGGAGCATATATGACTCTCGTTCCCCGGAAGATCGTCATGTATGTACCGTGGTACACAAGTGCCTACACATGTTGAGATTGCAGCTTTATCGGAGAGCTGTCCAGGCGAGCAGCAATTAACCCAAGTCTGATCTATTAGTGTCTTGAACTCACTGGAATATTGAGCAAACCCATCATTAACTATTTCCACAAGCGAACTTTCGTCGTGTTTGGTTGAGCTCCTTGAGTGCAAATGCGTGTCACTTGGAAATCTGCCCCGCACCCTCTCAGCACTCGTTTACTTCTCGCACGATAGCCGAGCTTTCCCACACTATATATTCCCTGCATATCCCACCACAGCGCTTGAGGCGCTGTGCACGATATTCATAGTGCCTCCCCAGCGTCTGCACCGGCTACTAAAATCACCCCTCCTTCGATACGATCGCAGACTTGCACATGCCAATGTTCAATCTCGCGATACTCGCCTCTCCTTCCCCACTCTCCATCAATACCCGAATAACATCATCGCACGTTCACATTCGGGCCTTTTGACACCACGCAACCCCACCTCGTTACGAGTCTCCGGCATCAGTATCACGCACTGTACGTTTCGGACGGATAGGATCAGCGCTCAGGGTCCCGGGACGATTGTGCGCGGAGATCTGTGCCATTAGATAACCACGAGCGCAGGTGATGTGTGAAACTTTGCACGTCCAATGCAATTCATTGGTAGAATGTTTTAAAAAACCAGGAGACGTAGATTTTGTCGCACTCATAAACCCATGTTGATACACAAAAGGTAAGTGCAAGGAGATCAAGTGCCGAAAGTGAAGCGATGTACACTGTTGCGGTATGCACGGCGCCCAAGGAGATCTTGAGAGCGGATATGGATTTACATTCTGGCGGTAAGCGCGGTGGTTTCGCGGTGGTGCCAAGGTGTAGTGGAAATGCGCGGTGAGGTCACGGTACAGCTGCGAGGTTGGCGTGCAGGGCTAGTGGGGACTAGGAGAGTTGGTGTGGGGGCTGGCATAATGGGCGAGGATCATGGGAACTGGGGTTGAACTTTGAATGTTCGCAGTTGAGAGTTTGAGATGGGAAGTCATTCATGTGCTCAGAAAGAGAGAGAGGATGGAGACGAGATGATGTATTGTTGGTATCAGTACTGTTTCCATTCTGTGTCCTCCTCGGATCGATCGATCTCTAATGCTGCGGCGCAATTTGTATAATCATGCGGTGTAAATGCTCACTCCTAAACGCCACCCTATGCTATATGCCCCCAGAATGCATGCGTGTGAAGGACAAAACGCCATCGATGCTGGATATGCGATGCGAGGAGAAGCCAGAAGCGCCATGAAATGCAGCAACGTCCAAACACATAACACCACAACGCCGCCCTATGCAAGATGTTTCAACGCCCGCCAACCTCTAAAGCCAATGTCTACGCATTCTTTGTTCCGCTGTGATACCGTGCTGTTCTTGATGATTTCGATGTCTTGCATGTATGATTTGTTGTTCTTATAGTCTTGACTTCTCAGCCACTTCGCCCCTCATACGTGACCTTGAGCGTGTCGATGACCTCCGGCGTTCAGCGCCATCCTTGGCCTTCCTAGTCTTCGCACGTCGAAGCACAGGGCTTTCTTCTTCCTCCGACTCGTCCACAGTAAATAGATCTGGCGATGGTTCGCGCCATGAGTGACGATGACCAGACAGAGTGCGGGAGTACCTGCGCCGATTTTGTGCCTTGCGTGCTACAAGCTCTTGTGCACGACCACGGGTAGGTTCCGTAATGACGATCCTTGGAGCGCTGATCTGGGACATGATCGCTGGTGTGTCGTTGAGACGGTCATCGTCAAGGCCCATGAAAGACTCCTCGTCTTCTTCCTGGATGGTTGGTGTGTGATACTGTGCGTGTAGCTGGCCGTGACTGTACTTGATATAACGAGCCCACTTCTCGGCAACATTGGACTTGAATTTCGAAGCCTTACTGGTACGGGCTCCATCTGGAACGATGATACCTGCACTCAGAGAAAGATCGTAGGGGTCATCTTCCTCGTTGATCGGCGTAACGAAGTGAGCGAAAGGATCTTCATCAATATCCGGTAGATCCTGCTCCTTGCCATGCTCGTATGCAATGCTGTCCACACATGGTGGGAAGGAGTAAGACCTGTATGGTGTTCTGATGTAAGACGGCATTGCGATGAGGATATTCTTGAAGGTCCTTAAAGACAACGATGACGACTTGACACTCGATTCGACTTTGACGGTAGTTCTGCTAGTAGTGACTGGGTTCTTCCTCCCCGGCGCCTGGCCGGTCGATCGTTGGTAGAACAGCGCGCGGCTGTCAGTAATCGATAGCAGTATCGTGATGCCGGCGGTCCGAGTCTCTTGTACTTTCGCCAGCTGTATGGTTGTGGTTGCAGCAGACCTTTATACGTGACCGGGGCGTGCGCCTTTCGTGGAGCCGCGTGGATGATTCAGAGGGCGGTGTCTTGAAGTGGAGTGGTGCCTTGACTGTATGATTGCCTAGTCTGGAGGACTTGCAATGGCAATGGAAACAAGAAGAAGCACAATGGAAAGACTGACGTCCCTGATTTCCTCCACACGTTTGCCGAGTATACAAAGCATCACTGAGGGGTTCATGCAGGTATATATGCACCGCATTGCAGCTCAGATGGTGAGCAGGACCGCTTATGCACCTGGTCCCTGTAGGCACATTAGCGGATCAGCACGGAAAGCTTAGTTCAGCATGGCCGAGAAGGGCTTGAATTCCAAGGCGCAGAGGAATGAATGACTGGTCGTGTGGGTGAGATTTGCCAGTGTGACCTATCGCCGCACACCCTCTTGTACACGGTCATCTGCATGCTGCACGCCGCATGCACAAGATTGGCCACCGGACTTGCAGGCCAAAGGACAGGACGGCCGTTAATGCAGGACTGCCGATCGAAAGTAGTCCCACAGAATATCAGGCTTGCTTTGGAGAGGAATTGCACGATCGCCTCGGACTGCAGAGTGAAGTGTGAAGGAGAATTCAGGGTGGAGAAAGAGGCTGAAGAGGATGCGCTAAGTGCGGGACCTGTCACACCGAAGTCGCAACTACCGACTGATGAAATCACGACACCAACCTCAATAACGGGCCCAGCCTCATTCTCACACCATCACAGCTTGGCCTCGACTAGGAAGGCACACATACCCGTTTCTGCTCCCACACCGCTCGCTTGTGCCCTGGCAGGGCGCTGACTGATAGTGAGTCTCCCTTGAGCTTGCCACATTCAGCCTGCGCGTCCTGCAGGGATGGTGACGAGGCTTCTTGCGTGAACATTTGTTCGGTTCGTGTCTCCATGGCTGACCACACCCTCCAGTCACGGTCGCCTAGGTCCAGTCCTTTGTACAGATCATAGATACTGTTGCGGTTGTTGCTAGTTTCACCTGACGCGGCTATTCGTACACACCACCACGATCACATTCTCACGATTTGGCACGACACTATTACCAGCATATTCAATGTTCAGCATTCTTCATCGTGGCACACGGCCATCTGATCTGCTCGTACCGTCACCCGGCAGTCCCAGCTCGCCTAGGCCAATGACTCGCTAAGCAATACTTGTTTCTGGCCACTAAGGCGTCGAGGCTCGGACTCGTGCGTGACTGACACCACTTTCTCTATCATGCTCACGATTACGGAAGCTGCTTCTTCCATCCTAAGCTGTAGGTTTTCGCACCGAACCGCGCCTCCTTATGATGCGGCTCCCAATATCTGACTCAGAACTTTAATACGACAGGCTGTATCACCTGTACTTTGGGGCTGGCTCAATCACGGAGTAGTCCGACCTTTTCAGCAGCTGGCCTATAAATCGGTGTTCAGGCGCGACCTCGCGAAGTTCTGCAGAATGGCCAGTTGCCGTTGTGACGGCCGCGATAACTGCTAGCACCGCACATCAGTAACAGCGATTGGAAAACTGCTAGTTCAAGACAACGATGCTCATCCTATGTCACGGTTTAGAGTCTCTCTTGCCTTGTCACGGTCTGGTCTCTCTTTCTCTTGCTGCTGTCGCAACTCACCTTTGCTAAGACGTTCCTGCTTCTACTGCACTAGCGTTGTTATGGTCACTCAACTATATGTACTGTTTTGTAGCTTCACACAATACAACCTCAGTTCAATCCTTCAATTCTTCCTGCATATGCGCTGTTTCCCCACCGCGACATCCTATGGTTGAAGCGACGGTGTGGTGCTGTCCTTAGCAGGTGTGAGTTAGGCCACCTGCCTTGATGCCCAGCTTATCTCCATGATTCTTTCGTACAGACCACGAAGATTCATCGGCAGGCTTGTCTCTACCTGACAGATCTGAACGTCGCATAGAGTCGGGAATTTGACAAAAGTCGATATTCTATATCTATCGCGAATGAGCCGGAAATTACCACGACAACAGAACTCACATCACGCCACGCCACCTACTGACATGATCCCGCATTCTATAATTGATCATTATCAGGCATGATCTTAAAAAAGTCAGAGTAGTAAGCCGTGGTGTGGTACACCACTTCACTTACCCTGTCATGAATGCTTCGTCAACTCCACCTTTCCACTCTGCAATCATCGCGATGTCGGCAACAGCATCCCCAATTTCATATTCAAGCGGGTTGGAAATTTGACGAATTCGACACTCGCATCGCCATAATCAAAGGCTTTCACCGCTGTTCACCGCTTTTAAGCAGCATCACGAGGAGACTACGCTATAACAACTCCGATCGCGCCTACGCTTCGCTAGCTTACAATCTTCGAACAGGGTTCATCCTACAGCACCTCAAGTGAGAAGTCTACAATCCCCATACCAGTGAGGCATTCGGTCCCCACGTTTCTCTTGTCGGATCTACTTCGGCGACGCTCGCAGGATCGTGAAATGCCTTCGGACCTTTTCTGACGCGTTCTAAGATCATCACTACCAGTCCTAAGTAACGTGTTAACCATTTGAGGCTCTCACCGCTGGCATGGTTGGCTCTGAGCTCCATATCTCAACATCCAGGCACCAATCGCATGCATGCACGCAGCTTTCCTGGCCTTACAAGTCGTCGGAGGATTGTACAAGTCCAGTGACGATGATCGCCCCGCCTGTCGCAGGCTTCACGCCCGGGAAAAGCGGAGCACCGACGTGAAACGGGATGAGGCTTTCATCGACTACGTCACACATCGCTGAAGAGCAGTCGACCTAAAGACCAGGTGTTGACGGGGGTATTTGAAGGATCACAAAGCTACCCCCAATCGAGGCCGTTTACCACAAGATGTCATGAGCATCAGTACCCAACACCACCTCGTTCTACAGCCAGACACACTCTCCATTAGCTATGAAAGCTCGCTTCGCTTACGCGCAGCTTTCACTACGTTCTAGTCATGTTTGACTCAACCAAACGTTGAGATGCGTATAGCCTCACCGCACCCGACCACCAAGAGCCATGCTCGTGAAGCAACATGAATAAGAATGCGAGCAAGCAAGATGTTCAGCAGCCCTGATACGAAAATTAGATCCCAGAATTACATCACGGAAATTTACTCCGCACAAGCCACAAGCATCTTCGACCTCTTCGAAACGTGACACAATATGTGGTGTAACCTGCGCCTACAACAAGGAGAGCTCGCCTCGTATGAAGACAGATACTTCCGCGCAGTAGTACAAGTACCAAGAAAAGAGGAACACACATCGGCCCAACAACGATTCGCTGGGACATACCACTGTATGCACACTGCAGCTTGATTATATAAACCTATACCTCTCTACTTGCCTATTCCGATCCCGACGTCCCATCAAGACCTCTATACCCCGAAGACAGGGCATGATCTAGCATGCTAAACGGTCCATGTACCACTGCAGTTGCCCGAATATGGGTTTAGGCATCATTCATGATTGGCGGGATTTATCTCCTTATCCCGAGATACATGTCTATCTTATCGTCGGTATCACGGCATTTGTGCATGTATGTAGCCGAGTATGTAAACGGGACCTGGTGATCGAGATAGAAGCGAGTATCGTGGTTTTATGGTCTGGTGCGTTGGGTGAGGGAAAGTAGGGTGCATCTTAGAGCATGTGATCATTTTGCAGTATCATTATCGTGTTACGGGTTCGTATCATGTAGTGATGCTGCATTATCATTATGTCTTGATATCTATGTTGAGTAGTGCATTCGCCGTGGATCAAGACCGTCAAACTTGCGTGATCTGTGCTGTCTCCATGGGAAGCAGAGGTCATACATTGCCGCACATGGTTTCTTGGTGCCCATTGCGTCGTGACGAAGCGGTTGCATGCGAGATCAGTGGAGACGAGCTCAGCCAAGCCATATCCCACAATATCCCGTGAAGTAGCGTTGTCAACATGCACCTGAGCCTCGATCGCCAAAGCGCCCTCTATTGATGTGGCATATGATGAGGAAAGTGTCGTTGCTGAGGCGAGATATCCATCTCAGCGTCCTGGGGTATATCCTGCTGATTATGCGCAATGTTGAGATGCGAAAGATCCGTTCCAAAGGTGCGACCGGGAGTCACCTGGCTCGTCCATAGATCCTGGATATCGACAACCGGTGCGCCCTGGTCAAAGCTAGTGAAAAAGGGGTTGCCGAAAACCATTCGGCTCGGTGTCTGATCCCCTGAGTTGAACGTGTTGGTGCCGTAAGGAAATGCTGTCGCCAAATCGTCTAGAGCCTGCGGATGATAGGAGGTGGAGTCGAAATGGGCGTTCGGATCGATGGAAGGATTATAGAAGTCAGCCTGTGGCCAGTGCGCGGTGGTGTGTTCTTCGTATGTTGCCGCTGGGTATTGAGATGCTTCTGGAGAAGCAGAGGTTTCACTCTCCATTGCGAGGAGCTCGTTCGCCTGAGCTTGCAGAGTTGGGGCACAAGCTTTCAAGATCTTCCAGGTAACCTTGTATGCGCGTGCAGCAACGGGATCGTTGTGTTGCATGGCGCGCAGCCAGCGTATAAGTTTCTTGATCGAAATCGTCATGCTAGGATCGGATGCTCTCATATCCTTATTTCCATAAGCCATCTCCAGAAGAAGAACAGCCATGGATTGCATGACTACGGTCGTATTGTCAGCTTGTATATCGCGCAAGTTTTGGTATCGACCTACTAATATGCACAACTGCCCACCATGGTCCTTTGGAGTAGAGGAAGTCGAGATCAGGCTGGTCAGGAAACAGTTTGACCATCTCCAACGCAGCTTCAACACAAGCCTCGGCGCTCGTGGTGTTGAAGTTAGCGGACGTGCTGCTCTCATTGCGGATGCGTCGCTCTATTCTGCATAGACATGGTCGCGTAATGAGCATTTTCGTGCTCCAGTAGTCCGTCTTGAGTAGGAATTGTTCGCGTTCGTGTTTGGTCTTGTCTTTCTTTCCTAATCCCCTACGACCTTCGGGCAATGCCGTGGTAGACCACTCCTCAAGCTCGGTAAGCATTTCGGATATTTTGCCTTGGATGAACTGGATGTACACTTGTCAGAAACGATGGTTTGCTAGAAGTGGTTCGAAACGCAATCGATGTACAATCCGGTGCAGACATGCTTGCTACCACCTTTCAAGACATAAAAGAAGCAGTGAGATAGCTTACCTCCCAAGATTGAGCAGCAGTTCGAGGTGAGTACAGGTTGAGCAGAGCCTTTTGTGAAATAAGCGTTACTTTGATGTGGCCGATCAAGTAACGACCAGAATTCAGAATGTGCTTGCCGGTGTCCGAAGCTACGCTGTTTCCCGTAGTCTGCGGTGAGGCATGTCCGTTACGCTTACGCGATGTGTGCCTCGGAGTAGGTCGTGGTTGCTGCAATTCTCCTGGCAAGCTGTGTGGCAGCGGCACAGTACAGTCTTCAAATGCAATGACAGGTGGTCTTCCAGTGATCGTGCTCACCAGACATTCAATAGAGTGCAAGCTCCACCATGTTTGTATGAGTGATTCTTTCCGTGACTCTTCTGCGGAGGGATCTTCATTCCGGAGATGTAGACCAAGGGCAAGGGCGAGACGGATAGATACTCCTATCATGACCCACGCTCGACTCACATGGCCAATAGCCAAGAAGTAGAATGACAGTGCGCCAGTCTAGATCAATACTCAATCAGCTGAGGCGCCATCTCAGACATGTGGTCTGTCGACTTACTGCTTGTACTAGGTTAAGATCAGGTCCAGAAATAATCATGACGGTGTCTTTCAGCCCGAGAAGATGCACTGCTCGGGTCATGTAGACAAGATGGTCTCTCTCGTCGCCTGCCCAGTCGGTGCCGATGAGATGAGAGTATTTCGCACCAATAGCGAAGAGCAGGTTCATCTGGGCACGCCATTTTTGAGGCACTTGATATGGCTCGTTCTTATTAACGGATGCCAAATATTTACGATATTGGTCTCTGTAGGCGTCAGGAACCTAAACAGCGTCAATTTCAGTCATACATGATGGATGCAGTGAATGGTGACTCACAAGAGGAAAGGATGGGTGCACAGTTTCAAAATAACAATCCAGTAGTCGCTCAGCAATGTCAGGCTCCGGCAGCTCGTAAGGATCGACAACAATATCCACTTCAATGTTGTCGCTGTCGAGGTAGAAAGTGGAGTCTGTGATGTGCTGCATGGACCCTTGCCGTGCATCGTCTTTTGTATTATCCCTTCGCTCATGTAGAGCGTCGGCACGTGCACTAACGGCATTCTGTCCTGCACCTGGTGGTCCATAGGGTTGCCGGCGATCTGATCCTGTGTGCTCGGTCTGGCGTTGCACACTGCGGAGCCATTGAACCTCTGAGTTTTGGCCCACATAACCGGTCTCTCTCGATTCACGGGTTCGCATCAAGTCCTCGTCAAGATGGTCTAGATCTTCGTTGGAGCCAGCCGAAGCGGTAACATATGCCTCACCATGTAGCGTAGATACGTGATCGTCCCCATTGCTGGACTCCTTTCGATGTCGCTTTCCCAAAGACACCAAAGAAGGGCTTGTTGCCTGTGACATCAAGTCTTCCTCAGCCTAGGCAAGGGGAGATTAGCTGTACTCAAATGTAAATGACTTTTGGGAAGCATGTGGAGTAATGCCACTTACGTCTTCGAGCGCATCCTGGATCAATTGTTTATCGTCGCTGCCCACGCGGTCGCTCAAGTCACGGAGAAGTGTCGCGAGTGAGTAGTTGAGTTGGGTAGCTCTGCTCATACTTAGCCAGCAAACAAAATAGATACCAAGCAAGGACAAACTCTTTAAGTCGATCACGGCGGGCCTGCTCGTAGACACAGCTCAGCGAGTTAAGCTGGCAGTTGGAGCAGCGCGGCACCTCGCCGGAACATCGTACCTCTAGGAGGAGTTAGCAGAAGCATCATAATAAATATGCAGTGAGGTGCGCACTCCGCTTGCGACACATCTTGCAAGCCCGCGCCCTGCAGATGGAATTAGCTTGGTCACCGTTGCTGACTTGCGCGACTGACACTCGGTCTTCTCTGTTCCTCTCACTCGCCTTGGGCGGCGGAGGGGGTCCACGGTCGAGCTTGGGAATCGCAACCTTCTGCCGCTGCCGGGAGCCGCCCGCATCAGAAGCGCTGCTCTGCATGGCTACTACGGGCTGGAATGCAGGGAGTCGCGTATGTGATTCTCGCACAACTTGCTGTGGTCATCAGCAAAGGTCGGTGTTTTTCGATTCACGTGACGTCGAATGATGTCCGGTCGCCGCGAGGGCTACGCCTTGGCATGAATACTGATTCACTGCTGCCTTCGGCCTAGAGTCCTAATAAAGCGAGTGCACTGGGTCGCTATGTGCGCAAATGACGTGTATGACTTGACAGTGGCGACCGGTCTTTGAAGAGATGTCAGATTGTTTGCGCAATCCGAGGCGGGTTGTTGGTGAAGTCGTGCGACGTCTTGCGAGGGTTCTGTCAAGGTGAGCAATCTCGATCCTCGCTATTTGGCTGCGGGCACATTTCCAACCAATGAGAGTCGAGCTGCAATCCCTACAGCCCTAAAGATCGCTACTGTGTATGCATTGCAGGACAAATGCCGATCTATGTCACCATCACGATGATCTATAGCCTCACCCGTCTCAGAGCCCAGTGCTTCCAGAACTCTTTGTACGTTTCGAATCGTTTTTCTCAGCTGTGGGTGCTGTGGTCCTCAAGCACATGTGGAGAAGTCGCCACGCTGGAGAACTTGGCCGTGGCCAATGGCAGCACGTGTTGAGAGATTACAGCTTCTGAGGTCTCAAGTAGGTACTGTGAACGCTACGATACTTCAAACGTCTAGCGATAACAGGTGGAAAAGCCTCGGTGAAAAGACCAGTACTGCATTCAGGGCCATCGACCGATTCCATCATGGATAGCGCACACCAGTTGTGTCGAGTGGGGCCGCGCAAGTGTGAGTGTGATCGTTATAATCCTGGACTTTTGTGGGTGGGTGTGAGTATCAGCGTCCTGCATGGGAGAGCTTCATTGATTTGGGAGTTGGAACTCTTATCATTCGCGGCGATGGCTCATGCAAAGAGTTACGATTCGGGCGCTATATGAGGCGTGTAACTGTGCTTCCTCATATTGACGTATTTGACAATGCGTCGCCGACGTCATTGGAAATGTCTCTTAAGCATCGATAGATCCAAGCATCTATTTCAACCAACAATCGCCGTTATTTCAAAGCTTACAATCCAAGTCCTGGCTGACCGTCGCATTATAGCTTGCAACCGAAACGACCTGGTGAAGTGCAGCTCTACGCACGAGCCCGCATTTGATGGTGTAACGCTAATAGCTCTTTCGTGCCACATCTCCGCGGCATACCCCTTGCACAATACCCGCAAGGTCAAGCGTAGGGATGAATAATCGCAACTATAGTTGAGTTGCGCAACAAGGCAAGTATCGACATATGCTTTTCCGATGATATCCAATGCACGTTACACAAGAAATTTGCGTTGGGCGACCCAGTATCTGCGCATTACCTGTAAATACGTCTGCAAATCGTCTTGCAATAGTAGGACACAAAGCGCAAGAAGTGTAACAAACGGTGTGGGGACAGTACGTTGCTGAGGAAACGTATGCATTGTTCAAACACTACATGTTGATAACAGAAGCATTATCACTCGTCCCTGAGATGATTCTGAAACAAATAGGATGGAGTATGCCAAATTCCCCCGGGATTGGACTCTTGAACGAAAAATATCGACGAGGTGCGTCATTGTCCATTTTCTGGATTTCAGCAAATACATCCGGAAAAGCAGACATGCATAGGATCTCTCCACTGTGGGTCATAAGATACGGCCGCCCATTCACCTCGTACGCCTAGAGAGGCTTGACACACGCGACCATCAACTTCTCGTAGTCGCCGCGCGTCTCGCCTTCTATCCGCTTGACCAGGTCCTTCTTGTATACTCTCTTGAACTCGGCAGACACAGCATTCATGAAGTGCTGATCCCAGTGACATCGGACAACGCGCTGGACAAGGAGGTTGTCCTTGGTGCCCAGGCCAGCCATGGAATCTTCGAGCCTTACGGCCTCCGCCTCAGCGCGGTTGACTGCGCGCCCGAGGAGCAGACGAAGCGCATCTTCCATATGGCCTGAGAATGCAGACTTGATCTGGGTGTCCAAGCTCTTGTGGAATCGCTGTTGATACGATTGAGCAATCGCTTTGAGCTGCGCATCGTTCTTGCTGGTAAATATCTGGCAGACCTGTGCGATGTTCTTGCCGACGAAGCCACCCATGCCGTTCTGTAGCTCGGTTACAGCTTGCTCGATTTCTTGGGGATTGACGGGGTGCGAGTCCTCGTTTCGGCGGGCCGCGATGATCATCATATACATTTGCTCAGTACCCGCGCTGAGGTCGCTCTTCAGATCGGCTTCGAGTGTGCGCTTGAAGAGTTCTTGGTATTTCTGCTTGATGGCGTTGATGTCGGCATTGCTGCGGCCAATCAGGACATCGTCTAGGACGACTTCCTTAGTACCCATGCCCTTCATGGCTTCCATCAGGTTGTAGCAGTCAGACTCGAGAGGTCCTCTTGCGATTTCAACAAGACCCTTCTCGAAATATCCGCTGGTCTCCTTCTCGAGATCACTGATGAGGTTTCGTAGTAATCGCTGATTGTATTGTGTTCGGACAGTCTCTATCTGCAGCGGATCCTTCTTTGTCATGACAGAGATGAGCACCTTCTCGTCGGTACCAAAGCCCTTCATGGCTTTCCGGATCTTTTCGACATCTTGAGTCACATCGATATTTGCTGTCCTCTGCGGGCCATATCCAAGCGAAGGCTGCGTTGGCACACCACCCAAGCCACCGCCTGGAGGCGGAGCACCATACTGGCCGGGCGGGGGCGCACCATACTGACCTTGTGGAGGTGGTGCGCCATATTGACCTTGAGGTGCTGGTGATCCGTACTGGCCTGGTGGAGGCGCGCCGTATTGACCTTGCGGCGGTGGTGCTCCATACTGTCCTTGAGGTGGAGGCGCACCATATTGGCCCTGTGGAGGCGGTGCTCCATATTGACCCGGTGGAGGCGCACCATACTGACCTGGAGGGGGAGCACTATACTGGCCAGGCGGTGGTGCACCATACTGACCCTGTGGAGGTGGTGCGCCATATTGACCTTGAGGTGCTGGTGATCCGTACTGGCCTGGTGGAGGCGCGCCGTATTGTCCTTGTGATGGAAGAGCACCATAGTGGCCCTGCGGAGCATACTGTTGATTCTGCATGGGGGGTTGTTGATAGTAGCCTCGTTGTGGAGGTTGACCGTAGCCCTGAGGCGGGGGTGCTGTCAGATATTAGTATGCGAACCCTCAGCTGCCAAGTGCTGTAATGCACCGAAGCGTGCAGGATTTTCGGTGCATGTCGCATGAAAACAGTACTTACGGCCTTGGTGTGGCGGTTGCCCGTAACCTTGGTTGTAAGACATGCTTTTGTTTCTGGACAAGTGCAAGGTGCTTTGGAGTTGAACAAGTACAGTGAGGTCGAGGAGAAGTGTGGAGTGATGTCGCGCCTTTCTTCGCAACAGTCAAAGATGTTGCGCAAATGGAGACGTAGAAAGAGTCCAAGTCCGTGAATAATATTTCTATGCGACTTACGAAGGCAAGTGGAGTCGAAGAGTCGCAAGAGGGCTGAGCACTGCTGGGGTGAGGCGCAGGAGCGATGAACGACAAACACAGCCCCGCGATTGTGGTCACAGTGGGCACAAAAACACCGGAAGAGGAATGACGCAGTAGCCAATGCTTGCTACCGTTAGGGCTTTTTGTAGCAGCTCCGATCCATACCGAAAACCTCATTCGCCAACTTGAGTCAGCTGCAGCCGGGTCGCGTTGCCGTCTCACAAGGTTAGGCAGCCATACTTGTACGAAAGTTACCAAGCTCGCAAAGTGGCGGTGGTGTGGCGGTGGTGTGGCGGTATTAGTATGGCGCACGTCGATCGCGACATCGAACCACAACATCTCGAAAGTACGTGTGTTCATGAAGATGAACAGTCTGGTGAGTATTCCATTATAGCCAAAAACTCTTTGAGAGGCCATGGCACAATGTGTGCTCGAGATGGGCAGTTCCCTTGGCGACCTCAATGCAGATCTGTTCTCCCTTTTTTGACTTCGACATATCAAGACCCTTCGGACATTCGCGCATCAAGATGCTGCCATGCTTTACATGTTCTTTCTCGACATTGTATGACGAACGATCTTCCCGCTGTCTCAGCAGTCCATCAGCCCACTTTCCTCACGTCGAGTCTCTCTTTGCATATAGTGTACATATATTAGGTGTCGTCTTCACAACCATGGCCAGAGTCGGACATTTTCAATGTTGCTTTGACGCTACGCTGCTCCTTATTCGGTCTTTCATAGCATTATGATGCAAGACAGTGTCACGATTTCTGCTTGCTACCAGTTGCGCTGTTATCGATATCCTGTGATGTGACATGATTGAAGTGGTCGACCATCAGGAGACAGACAAAAATACCTATCATTGCATCGTAACAAGATTCCAGGTGATCCGCCTTCATGTGATGCTTAGACCAATAGAAGGGCCGTGGGGACCAGGTAAAGACATGCTGACAAAACGGAAGCCTCGTACGCGGCGATATCCCCGCGGCTTGAACAGAATTCCCATAATGTCATGCATGCATTGGACGAAGTATCACGTGTTCATCAATAGGATGGTCCAACAGCGTATGCGACCATGCCGATGAAAGACTAACTTCCGCCATGCCACAAAATCATGGTCTGAAAATGAGAGCACTTACTGTATAATGCAGACGTCACTTATTGTTCATTGAAATTGAGGGTCTATTGTATTGATTATAGCAGGCAGCTTTGTACAATACTAGAGTTGTCTGATCTAGTGTTGCTGTCGGGTTCATGTCGCCCAGGTGAGGGAAGAGCGATGGAAAGCATACATCACACCCATGCCTGCCAAAACAATCGGCAACCCGCCATTTGTTCTCCACCAACCGCACCGGTTCTCCGGCACACCACCAGTTCGCACTAAGCTAGGCACCCAGACCTCGACGACTTCTCGCTGAACCGCACAAATCTCCCCTTCGCCAAGAACAATTACATCATAGCGGCTTCTTGCATGTTGCCCCTCGGGTTTTCGAACCTTCGATTGCGCTTCACAGCATCTCCAAGACTTGCTTGGCGAGACGGTGTCTATCTAATCACGATGCTGATTGGTAACAAGCGTTCGCGGTTAGAGCGTGCCGAGCGATGACTCTTTGACGAGGCTTAGTGTCCTCGTGGTCTGAAGAGGTTCGGTCAAGATGCGGCGCCGGTGAGAGATGGCGCAAGGCATATATGAGTTGACCGGAATCGCGAAGACATGACTGTACACCACTTCTCTGCACTCAAGCCTCTGAAACGCTCGCATAAACAGATCAACACTGCAGATACACGTTTCCGGCACGATTATCAACGACTTCCCGCTTTCTGACCAGCCTCATACGACATACAGATTGCCGATCACTGAAATCAGGGCAAGCAACGCAAGGCTGAACAACGACCCTTGAGGTTCATAATACTGCGATTATCGCCAGGCGTAGAAAGCTTTTTCGTCCCACGGAGCGAGTACCTCATCAAGACACCAAAATGTCGTCTTACGGCTCAGCCCACTCGGGGAACATCCACCCATCACACTACCAACAATACCCACAAC
This sequence comes from Setomelanomma holmii, assembly GCA_010015745.1. Taxonomy (NCBI): domain Eukaryota; kingdom Fungi; phylum Ascomycota; class Dothideomycetes; order Pleosporales; family Phaeosphaeriaceae; genus Setomelanomma; species Setomelanomma holmii. Next base: position 74,877 of record ML978185.1, read on the forward strand.
AATACCCACAACCACCATATCCAACAACCCCAGGCCCACCAGGCCCCTTACGATCACAAGCCTTCTACCCACCGAATCCTCAACAACAACAATATGGCACGTCGCCAACCACCCAATACCAACAACCATTCTACTCCTCCTCACCAGGCCAACAACTCGCCATGCCTACCGGCCCACCATCCACAAACCCCGACCACCGCTCCTCCTCCTTCAGCCAACACCAACGCCCACCCTTCGCCCAACTCGCATCCGCACCCATCGCCATCCCCCAATCCCAACACCAAGCGCTCTACGACCAGACACCTGCTTATGCGCGTCGACCCAGCCACCACTCAGACCACAGCCACCACAGCCACCACGCGCATGATGCGCATGCGTCTGCGGATGGCGAGGAGGGACACGGGCATGCTGGGAAGCAGTGGGGACTGGATGATGAGACGTTGAGGGCGTATGAGAAGCGGTATGCAAAGGATCGGGAATTGGAGAAACGGCCGACGTTTGGCGGGAGTTTGATGAGTGCGATGAGGGTTTTGGGTAGGAAGAGGGACTGAGAGCTTGCAAAATGCTTTGCTGCATCTTTGTGTATTGGAAGATTGCATGTAGGCGCAGGACGCTGAAGAAGTTTCTTTTGGCGTCTTGTACCCTGGTCTGAATAACCATCTCATTAGATGCATGAATGTCACATGTTTTCCAATAATTACTGCTCAGTGAAGTGATTTATTTCGATTTCCACGCCCTTGCGCTCGCTTTTCCTCTTGCATCTACATTCTTGCCAACGAAAAAGCTTGAAAATGCGATCAACTACACGCTCAAAACGCCTGCTCACAGTCCTATATATACCAGAAAATGTACCCGCCATCGTCTCAAGGCTTCAGCGCTTGAAGCCTGCGTGGAAGAAACGTTGCCGTGGAAATAGCGCCATGCCAATCAAATCAGACTTTTTAGGTGTTCCAGTTCCACATTGTTCTCGAGTACTGTACTCCTTGGTGTAGGCTTCACAGCCTTGGGTGTAACGGCGGGGAGGTTCCTGCATTGCGACTCAACTCAACCGTTGTGTGCTGCGCAGCATGTGGAGGCCGAACACGCGTCTGCCAAACAAAGCAGCAACATCGCGTTGTTCTGTCAAGGGTACAGTGTCCTCCTCTATCGTAGCTCCTCGCTAGTTGTGCGACTCGCGCAAACATAACAGATCATGTACAGGCGGTATCAGGATCGGGAGGGCGGACGCGGTGAAGAGTGGATCGATGCTCAGCTGTAAATCTCACCAATGTGTCGCTCAGATTCGGGCTTCCAGGTGCCTGTTGCTAGTCAGTATTGACGAAACATACGATACCAAGACGATGTAGTGCGGTGAGACATCAGGCACATCGGTACCATGCCCTCGGTGCCGCGCGTGTCGCACTCGTACTACGCGCTCATGCAGGGAAAACGTGAAGAGTGTAAAAGACGCAAATCTAGGGCGGAGGAATGCACGTACCTTCGAATTGATGCTTGACAAAAGCCATCGGGTCATCGTCTTCACCGGCGTTCATTGTCTTGATACCGGGGCTGAAGCTCGTGATTGGGAGAACGATCACGTCGCCAACCTTCTTGGGTGCCTTCATGCCTGTGAAGTTCTCCCAAGTGATGTTGCCCTTGCTTGTGCTCATGTCGAAGTAGTCTGGGTTGTTGAAGTAGGCGAAAATGCTGTCGGTCCACAGAGCAGGGCCAGTGAATTCGATGATGTTCTTGGTGTCCTTGGTCAAAGAGCCAGACTTCTTGCGCTGAAGCGTTTCTTGCGTGATGTTCGCGACTACGTCAACGAGCACCGGGTGGCCAGGCTTCGATTGGATGGTCCACTGGCAAAACTGAATACGGCGAGAATACCACTGCTTCCAGTCTGGCCTGTCGGGATCTGCCTCAATGCCAATGACCATGCCATAGGAATTGGCAGGCACATCGTGCGGGATCCAGTCAACGGCGCTCTTCAGCGCAGAGGTGTCAATGTCTGAGTAGATGCCTCCCCTCGCGAGCAAGATGAGATAGCGGAAGAAGTCGGCTTTGAGCACAGGGAGCGGTAGAGCATTGTAGGCTTCGAGGACCTGTGGTACCGACGCGTACAGATGCCTGATCAGGTGCATAGCGACATTGTCGGTAATGACCTCATGTACAAAGGAGGGGTGGTGGATGGTCCAGCTGGCCTCTGCCTCACGGAAGACCTCGTCGAATTCGCCCTGCGCTGGTGTATACTTCCACGTCTGCCAAATGTATGCGGGTGTCTTCGAATCGACGTCGTACGGAAACTGGTATTCGAGCTGCTCGCGGAGCGGCTTCTGCTTCAGCACGTCCATGCTGATCTGGGTCTTCGGCTTCTTGGGCGCCACATCTGGCGTGTTGAAGGCCTTGTCTGTCTTTGCTGATTGCTTCACATCCTCCTTCAATGGCTCCTTCTTTGCTTCCTGCTTCTCCGACTCTGGCTTCCAGGCGGTCGGCCGCGGCAAGTCGTTCGCATTGCGGAACGTCGGCGCTGAGCTGTGGTGCTGCGATTTGAACAGGAAGAAGAGGGTCAGACAGGCCAGCGAAAGCACGAGTGCCTTCTTGAAGGTGAGCATGGCAGCGGGCGCTTGCCTGGTGGCTGCGCAGTAGAGCTCTGGGAGTGCGGTGTTGGCGATGGACGGCGGACAGGGACACAGGTGCGACACTGTGCGGGCGTGAAGCGACAATATATCGCAGCAGACGCCCTTGCCGTGGTTGAGATGCGCTCGGATATTGTTGCTAGCCTCTTATCTCTAGCCCTGGCGTCACCCTGGACTAGCCAGTTTGGCAAAAGTGCAGAGGAATGGTGGAGATGAAACTGGACGAGGCTGGCGGAGATCAATTGCACGATACGCTAGCAGGACAAAGGAAAGCGAGTGGAGGACAGACAAGACAGGCTCTGGGCTCAGTAGTGTGGATGGGCAGCGGCGATGCACGTCTTTTAGAGGATATCTCGCGCGCAGGGAAGGTGCCGTTTCAGCAGATCGCGCTAGTGGGTCGTTCTTTCCAGACGTTCCACCGTGCTAACTGGCCTGCCCTGCCACCGAATAGACACCATACGAGGCACCAAGGAGACGTGTTGCCGGGCAGGGCGTGCTGCTGGCCTGCCTCTTCCTCAGCACCGCCGCAGATCGTCTACTCTATCTTACACGACGGCGGCGGAGAGTGGAGAGGCCGACGCTGACAGGCTCTGGTGCATGGTGGTGCTCAGCTAATCATGGCGCATTCCACACATTCCACGCGTTCCATTAGTGGCTCCGGGGGCCACGAGTCTACCGAAAGTCTGCAGCGGCGACGACAGCGCCACCCACTCTAGGACAGCTGTCACACTTCGTGGCGCCTCCTTTTTGGACTCGCCCAAGCACTCCTTTCTCTCCCTACTAGCTGTCTAGTTTTTCGTCACGAGCACCTACTATCCGCACTTGATCTGCTTTCGTTACATCCGCGAGCACCCTCGAGGCTGTTCACGGCGAATTCGGGTCAAAGACCAACGCGCGGCACCGGCAAGCTGAAACAGAAGCCGTTTCCATATGCGGCTTAGCCCACCCGGACATGTTGCAATATGCCAATCTTAGCACGGCGTGCAAGCGACCTCCGACATCTTATCCTCGCTGAGCGCTCGTTGGTTCACGACGTCGCAGCTGCGAATACATACACGAATAACCCGCAGCAGTACGAGCAGTTAGAGCCTGATGTCTGGCCACAGCATTGCAGACCCGGCGATAGACCCACCGCGCCTGCACGGCTATCTCTGGAAGCACACTCGTAAGAGCAGTCCGACTGGTGGAAGACGGCACCGACATGGACATGGGTTTACAGGCACCGTTAAGCTTCTTCGCTGAAGGAACGCCTTCCGTCCTGGGTTATTCCGACCTCAACACTCTTCTTTGCGTCATGGACACTGAAATCCATCGTGCCGACTTGCTTGCAACGGCTCTCCAGGACCATGTTGTCCGGGATAATTTACGGGCACTTTCCGAGAGCAGCACGGCACATCTGGATCTGAACGGCTGGAAGTTGAAGAGCTCCTGCAAGCAGCCCACTATCAACGGCACAGACAGCATGCCGTCAGCGCAGCAACAGCAATCTTTCACTTTCAAGAATACGGTATTTCCCAGCAAAGAGCACAAGATCGACGAACGCAATATGCGATAAGGCAAATAGCCGTTGATCGCTCGGCTGCCGATATTGCGATACCCGCGATGGTTACACGCAGCCAGGTCTTGGGTCGTACATCCTGCAGTAGGTGCTGCTTGTTTCTTTGGTAATCGGTCCGTCGGTTCGACCTCGCCCACTCTTCAACGTCAGCCCAGCATCGGTACGTATGGACACTCTTCGAAAGTCTGAGACCGTCTGTAGTTCGTCACCAACCATCAATGTCGAAAGTGTGTGTGTATGATTTCTTGCTTAAACGTCTGGGTTGTGGCCGGGTACGTGAGGACCCAAGTAGGTCGACCACATTTGCAACAACTCTGTGACTATACCGAAATTGGCACATTATTTGTTCATGCGAAATGCTACTTCTTTTCTGTTCGTCAAAAAATCACATGCGTAAGTCGGCGTATTACGCGTTCGCGGCTACGCCCAAGGTCTTGTCAACAAACACTGTCTCAACTTCAGTTTCGAGGTTTCGAAGCGAGCCTGTGGCAGCAACGCCGCGGCGGAATTGATGTTCCGGCTGCTAATATTCTGGAAAGGTATCGTGGGAGGCCTGAGGTGCGGGTATTGAAACGTTACAACTCGCTTGGGCTTGAGGTCATGCTCGACTGGGGTGAGGTCGAGAATACAGGAACATCGCAATTGAAAGATGCATTTGGTTGTTTCCGAACTTGTTCACCCAGATACTCACATCCCCCTCCGGCTGAAGATGCCTAACCTAACAACTTCGACGTATTTTTCCCTCGACTCAAGCGAATATCTACGGCATCAGCTGCAACCCGCAACACGAAGAACGCAGGCAGCAAACGAGCATTACTTCAGGCTACATTCTATCTCGGTATTCGACTTCCAGGTTCAAATAAAACTGCAAAAACATACAACAGCGGGTATTCGCCAGTGGTCACCCACCTGACTACTAATCCGCCGGTCACGAGCTTGAGTACCGCTGAGCGAACGGGAAGCGCTAGTTTCTCGAACCTATGGTCGTATGTGGAAGGATTGCTGTTCAATTTGTACCATAAAGGTAGACATTCGCCGCTGCACAACTACGGTGCGGTGCTCAGCAGCATCAAGCCTCTGGCGTTGCATCTCCATTTGGAGCGGAACACACACACTACTTTGCCCTAGTACGAGCGAGTGGCGCCTGACAATCAGATGGTGGCGGAGGTCACTTGCTCGCTCTGTTCAAGACCGGAATTTCGGACGCGGTGAGACGGTCTCGTGTGTTCTCTGCATTTCACCACATGACATGCGAGACAGCGACGCAAACACTTTGGAAGGCTCCATATGGGCACGACGATCTAGAATCAGCCTCCAGTCATACAACGACACCTGGATCTTGTCCGCTAATATGCACTCTTCAAACGTGTCCCATTCCCCTCCTCTCTCCGCAACCCCATTCCATTCCTCACGCTCCCTTCTCCCCGTCCCCACCCCACCCATGATCAACCTTACACCACCCGCCTCCCATACTCCTCCTTCTGCTCTGAATCTCCATTCCCACCTGTCTCGCAACCTTTTCTCTATCAACCCACTCCGTCACCATATACCCTCTCTCCTGCTTATTCAGTTTCCAAGTGACATGCTCATTCCCCGCGTTCTCGCGCAGCCAGCGCATCAACTGCACAGGCACCAAGCCTGCAGGCATGTTTTGTAGCGATTTCTTGTCCGCGGGGATCCAGCCTTGGAAGAGGTGCAGGTATGTGATGCGCCGCCAGGCATCGGTCCAGTCTGGGCCTGGAATAGACGCGGTGATGCTCCATGAATCAGCTGCGTGTGCTGTTGCCGTGGAGGGGTCGTTGCTGTTGTCGGAGCGCCATGTTAGTGCTCTGATCCATTGACAGCCTTCGAGGTCGAGCCATTGGAGCGAGTATGTGTTTGCGCTGAAGCGGCGCAGGATGTTGGTCGCTTCGTGCCAGTCGTCGTCCAGGTCGGAGTAGAACGGTGTGCCGCCTAGTGATACCCTTGCGTAGTTCGAGACCATGGAAGTGGTGGTTGCGTTGGGTGTTAGAGTTGGGCGGGGCCAGTATGCGAGTGAGAGGTGTGTGATTTTGTTCAGGCTGGGTGATAGCTTGAGGAGGTCGGGCCAGGACGCCCATGCGCCTGGGTGGGCGAGCGATAGGCGGCCGAGGTTGGAGAAGTGTGGTGTTGTGAGCTGGGCGGGTAGGATGGAGTCGGTGATTGCTGGATCATCGACTTCTTCTTCCCAAGAGTCTACGACTTCCATTTTGGCTTTTGACTTGCCTTTCGGGCTTGTGTCGCTTATGCTAAGTGCCTCGAGGTCTTCGGGGACTTGCCCAAGCACGCGCTTCAAGGACTTGCCTAGGTCGTTAATTGTGAAGTCTTCGTTCAGAAGGCCTGTGACATCAAGAAAGCGCACCTCCTCCCAATCAGATATGCTGTCTCCACCACTCTGGAAGAGTATCTTGAATGACTTCAGATCCAAGCATTTATCACCGCCGTATATTGTGAGGTAGCTCAGCAGCGCCTCGCGGAGGACGATCGGTACGGTTGGCAGGTAATGTTGTTCGTATTCAGATAATTCGATCCAATGTTCTGCGAATGTTCGGAGGCAGTGGTGTTGGAGGCTTCGAGGCGGTGGTAGGCGCTATCAAGAGTAAGATGTCTGTGTGATGATTGTTAAGCTTGGGCAATACTTTGGAAGATCGTGAAGGGTTGGGATGGGCACGCGTACCTTGAAATCATCCTCGGTCACTTCAGCCAAGTGACTGCATCTCAACGATGCTCGCTCGCCAGACTTCGTGGTTCGGTGATCGCGAACATACTTCGGCGCATGTCGACTTGTATGCAGCCAGCTACTCGGCGCAGCTGGACCTGGTGGGGGTCTGGCGCCTCCTGGTAATCTCGTTCGCATCCTCGTTCCAGCCTTTGGTTTTGGAGCATTAACTTCCGGTATATGCAAGATACGCCGAAGGTCCGGCGGTACGGTGCGGCTGCTTACTACCGATGTGATCTCGTTCCTCTGCTCTATTGTTGCTCGTGGAGCTTGTTCACGGCGAAGTTGTGCTATGCGTTGATTGACGGTCTGAGGTTCAGAGGTTGTGGCGGATGCGGCCGCGCGCGAGCCTTGTAGTGATGGATGAACATAGTTTGGTTTGGTGGTAGTGTATGCTGGCGTATGCTTCTTTGGCATGATCCAGTACCAGACAGCAACAAAGTCAAGACAGTACCGTGGTGCGACGTGAGATGCTTGCCCGGCCCGCTATTCGAGGGTTGAGGGTGGGGTTTGCGGCTGCGTGAGTCAACGCTGGGAAGCTCGACTTCACAGTATGGATAGTAGTGCCTTTTGCTTCAGCAACCTCAGATTTGAGTCATTGTAATAAAAGTGATAATTGTTCTTCCTGACTCAACTTTGCGTGGAGGGTGAGTCGTGCTGGTTTGAAGGGTGGATTTTGAAGTTCTGATGACGCCACTTCCCAGCGCGTTAAGTCTGACCCCAGATTCGACTTCTCGTCAACTCTAGCTACCTCCATATCCAGTCAAAATGGACCGAACTCTTGAAGACACTCTCGCGTCCCAAAGGATTACCCCGTGATTGCGAAAGAGATTTGTTCCATCGAAGATTGGCCAATCCTAGAGGACCACACCATGTCGCGTGTTAGGCGACCCAGAGAACGGGACGATTTAGGCTCTGTCTAACCATGTGCGCAAAGCTTGGCTCTCGCGTCCCTGAATGTGGCTTTCTACAGGGAATCTCACCAGCATATTCTCCCTAAACGCTGGATGGACATGACCTTTACCTCAACGTCTGTTCCCCGCACTTCGCAGAGGAGAGCAATGTTCCGTCAGCCGCCTTGAACATCTTTCTGCATCATTACATACGGTCTCCATAATGCATATCTCGCCGCGCTCAATAACTGGCATTCTAGCGTTCGTTGCGTTTGCGATCTTGTACACGATAACATCAGTATGCTCGCGCGATCCGACCTCTATATACTTCAGCCCTCGAAAGGGCTACGAACCACGATACTCGATACTCCGACGTCAACAGGCCGATACCTTTGTATCGAACCGCACCGATACGCAAGCCCCTGATATCGCCAAGTCGAGTCGCGACGAGAAGAAGCGCAAGCTTTGTGTTGGCATACCCTCGACGAACAAGCGTAATGGGGAGGAGTACCTACGCACTGCCGTAGGCTCGCTCCTAGATGGGCTGACACTCGAAGAGCGCGAGGAAATATACATTATTGTCTTCATCGCACAATCGCGACCAGAAGTGCACCAGGCTTACAACGAGAAATGGCTGTTTGAACTGGTGGACCAGGTAATAACGTACGACTTCGGCATCGACCGCATGCAATACATTGTCAACATGGAGCGAGAGGTCAGGCGTTTGGAGGAAAAGAGTCTATTTGATTACTCTTATCTGCTCAATAAATGCACCGAGACATTCATACCGCATGTCGCCATCTTCGAAGATGACACGCTTGCGATGGACGGATGGTACCATCGCACGATGGCAGCGGTCCGCGACGCAGAACGACAAGCTGCGCTGCGCCATAAGAAACCCGACTTCCTTTACTTGCGCCTCTTCTACACCGAAGGGTTCCTTGGTTGGAATCGCCATCATTGGCCGTTGTATCTGTGGCGCTCAATCTGCGTCGCTGCGATACCAACCGTGTTCCTGATCTTCGTCCGTGTATCTCAACCAAGAACGAAGCTTTCCGTACATCTGACTACGACTCGCGCCTTCGTCACGCTATACGCTGCCGTTGCGTTCCTAATCCTCTTCTACTTCTCTCTTGGCCGCCAGACCATGGCCCCAATACCCACCGGAGTCGACCAGTGGTCGCGAGCTGGATGCTGTAGTCAAGCTTTGCTCTTCCCAAATCTCAAGGCGCAGGATTTGGTTGCATATTTCAAAGAAAGACATATTGGCTACGCGGATGAGCTTATGGAGGATTTTGCGAATGAGAGGAATGAGCTACGATTTACTGTAACGCCGAGTGTTGTTCAGCATATGGGAAGGGAAAGCGAACACGCCAAGGATCTTGGACCGGAGAGCTTTTGGGAAAGAGGTGGCACGGAGAAAGTCTGGAGCTTTGGATTTGAGAAGCTCAATGATGCTGCGCTAAAGGCAGAGCACGAGGAAGTTGTTCGCCAGAGGATGGACGCAACACACTCCAGCCTCGCAGCAAGACAATGGACTTAAAACAGCCAAGCCACGCGTCACCTCGCTGCGATGGTTTCCCAAGAATGCAATGTATTCATCTTCTGCAGGCCACCTCGCCCCCACATCAAGCTATCGAGTTAACATAATACACAGACAATGATCCAACTCAAAGGTGTTCCCGCATAACACAGACTTCGCGATTTTGAAGTATCTACGCACTCACTGCGCAATCGTGATCCGAAAGTCACCGCTCGGTGCCCGACATTGATCTCGAAAGTCCGAAGAGAATGTGAACTTATCTTGATCACCTCGTGTTGGCTGAGTGATTCACGGTCGTACGATGTTGGAGCGTGGACCCAAGCGACATACTCTATTAACCTACTTGCGCCGGTCAACATCTCGTTGTCAGCGCCAAAGGAAACCTGGCCAATATGTCAAAAGGGCATTGCTTCATTTTGATGGCACACATTGATTCACGTGCAGAGCTTGCAAGGTTGTAAGAGAGGCGTTTTCGCACCGTCGCAGTCCACCTATCTTCCACACTTCCTCCCGTAGTCGCTACCACGCTACTCACGCTGCCTTGCTTTACTTCGCCACTTCTCCGTCGTGGGCGTGTATGCGCTTGCATGCGCAACGCTTCTAGACTCTTCGGGGTTCCTAGGTTGCCGCTGGTTGGCCGCTTGGAAAAGCAAAGAATGCCTCACCTGTTTCAGCGCCCTCTTTCCTCTACATCTTCGGGTATGGACGCTGCGAACAAGACATCGTCAGCACATCGCCCAGCATAAGACCAATAGCGTTCAATTTTTGGTCGACTTCCGTCGCAATCTGCGTGTGCCAGCATGGCAGGTGTTCCTACCGCTCTCAGCCTCGTCACTTCTATGCCACAGGGCAGGCGATGCGATAGCGGTGAGAAGTCCTTCATGCAAGCCTGCCTTCTTTCAAGCAATCATCTTTGCCTTTGCTACACCCTCGGCAGTGGCCTGACCAGACAACCAATGTAGCAGAGCCTCCTTGGGCGCTGTGGTAGCCCAACTTCAGCCCCGTGCCTTGTCTGGTCCTCTGTTGTATCTGACCAGGGAGCGCAGGCTGTATACTTATTCACCGGAGATTCTGTATATTTGCCTTGTTGAATTTTACATGACTGCACAAACCAATCTTGCTCCAGGCGGTCATTGCAGACTTCCTCCCCAGTCACGAACCCTCTTGGTCCTATGGCGCACTACATTGGCCCTGGTATCAACTCGGATCACGTGTCCATGATTATCAAGCCAGACACGGACGAGATCCATCGGGTCGATAGTGGACATGAAGTCGCCCACGATCAAGATGCTTACGGTCAGGACCCCGATTTGCTGCACCGATCTGACTACAAGGATCTCGGACATCTTCTTCGCAAATGTGGAATCAAATACTTCGACACAAGAAGATCGATCAAATGTTTCTGGCCTGCCCCAGTGTTGCAGCGGATCATGACACGAGAGCGCGTTGTCGATGAGCTGCAATCGTATAAAGACACAGAACCTGGAATTTTCCACACAACAGCTCTCAGAACACTTGCGGACACTATCTTACACCACCATCGCAAAGTGTTCGCTGTACTCGTGCTGATCAGTAAAGGGCGCTCCATCCAGGCTGTAATAGATGCGCACGTTAAGGACGCACAGCTACCACTGGAGACGAGCGGCACCGATTGTCATTTGTACACAACGCTTCAAGGATCTTCACAATTGGCGCGAATCGATTGTTTCGAGCAACCAGGGTGGGACATCGTTCACCGAGAAAACTTCTCCGAATGGCAATACGCTGTAGATCCTTGTATACTGAAACTCGAGAAGGATGGGCGCACTCCGAAACACGAAGACTTTCATGACAAAATTGTTCTCCCTTTCACCCATGAGGCGGAACGACATAAAGGAGGCTATGGCGTTATCACCAAAGTTACAGTTCACGATGGCTGTCATGATTTCCATGCACTTCTAAGATCAGTATGTCACCATCCTGGATATTTTCGTGTTCTCTGCTGATTGCGCAATTTAGATCAAAGCAGAGAACAGCTTCGCAAAGAAACAACTGATCAACGATGATGCCAAAGAGTTCGAAGGCGAGGCTGAGGCTCTGAGACGCTTCAACGGATTTGGCAATGATCACATGGTTACGCTTCTCATGACTTGGACGCTCCATCGCAGTTACAATCTGCTGTTTCCCTGGGCGAAGTGTGATCTGGACTACTACTGGGAAAGCAATCCATTGCCAATCATGGAAGCCGAGACCATCCTATGGACATCTAAGCAGATCACAGGCATTGCAAGCGCGATAAGGAGCATACACAACCCTATCTCCAAGAATCTGCGTGTAGAGGACGACGACAAATACGGCAGACATGGCGATCTGAAGGCCGAGAACATACTCCTGTTCGACTCGCCAGATGACCCAAAGGGCATACTCGTGGTCGCTGATCTGGGTCTGGCCAAGTTGAACTCAATTGTCAGTCGTTCCGCTCAGTCAAATCACCGCATCCACTGCACACCGAAATACAAGCCACCCGAATCCGATATTGAAGGAGCAAAGATAACTCGGTCTTATGATATATGGACCTTTGGATGCCTTTTACTGGAATGGATGTGCTGGCTGTTCCAAGGCCATTCTAATAAGGCAATCTTCAACTGGCACTTAGGATCGCCCTACCCCTCAGGAAGCATTGCTGAGACTTTCTTCGAGATGAAGGCTCAGGGTAACGGAAGGTATCATGTGGTTGTGAAGCCCAAAGTCCTCGAGGTAAGCGTGCCTAGTCAATCACTGATTGCAAGCTAATTCGACCGTAGAAAATGGCGGAGCTTCACGCAGACGAGAAATGCACGCAGTACTTCCATGAACTCTTGTATCTTGTGGAGGAACATATGCTGATCACACGCGCCATCTATCGAATGGATTCCGAGACGCTGCACAAGAAGCTCGACGGCATGTACGAAAGAGCACAAAACGACCGTAGTTACTACTACGATTCTTGCAAAGGCAGTCGGCAGATCAGAGAGCAGGATCCTTTGGACGCTGAGTTTAAGAAAATGCAGCCGAGGGCCGGTCAACCCATGTTGAAAGCCTAGATCGTTTTATCATCTCATGGGGACAATATCGTGAGATGGCGCTAGTCAATTGCAAGGGTTCACATTAATCATCTTCTCGCTCTTCTTTCTTGATTGAGTAACAACAAAAGTCTCCAGCGACAAGTCTGTGACGTCCGTCTGGTATCCGGAATTCCGGTACTTCTTTCTCAAGATTCGTTATAATGTGTGAACTCGACTGATGCCCTCATTGAGTCCATTTCCGTCTTGTTCGTGTCAGCATATGAAGACGACCAAACAGGCATGTGGATGATCTCACCGGTGTCAAGGCACGTGGCAACATGCACTGAAATTTGCCTCGGGTCCACTGTCCAATGGTTAGTGACTTCCACGTGACGGTTATATTACTCTTACCATTACTCGTGCCTGACCGAACCCAAAGATTTGGCCGAAAAATGCCTCAATAGCATTTTGCTCCATGTACCTGGCGGAAACGATGGCGATCTTCATGGCTTGGGATGGAAGCGTATGGCGGGAGACGGCTTGTCGTGATGAAGCGGATGCAGACGACGTGAAATTCTGTATGGGTCTTGGAATCTAAAATGAAGCTTGTGTATGAATGCGCCTATAGCGCCTACAAAACAGCTTTATGCTTGCACGCTTCCAGCGGTGAGCTTGAAAGAATGCAGCCTTGCGGGCCGCCCCGAGCATGCGCCGATGCGCTGGCAGTGCGACATTACAATCCGCTCAAATTCAGACAGACCTGCGTGCAGATTGTGCCTCATAGCATCAGACGATATTCGGCGCTGTACACTGCAGCGACTCTGCAAGAGGCAATGACGAGGTTGACAGCTTGATGTTCGGTGAAAAAGTTCACCCTGTCTCGCGATTCGCCGGTCAACCCAGTTAGGCTGCGCCCAGTTGGTGCCACGGCATCTGCATTGCGACTCAGCCTCAGCCATGTACCGCCACCAAGGGACGATATCTGCGATCGCACCTCGGCCTCTCTGTGGACATCAATCATCGCGACAACATCGCATGCAGAAATCAGCTTAACGCTGCAGCGCCATATCGTATCAGATGGACTGGACGAGCGACAATGCATGTCTCGCTAGCAACGGCCATGACCTTGACGTCTTCAAGTATCAGCCGCGCCCATCGAGAGCAATTAAGATTGTGCAGAAGAACAACGTAAGCACCTGGAGTTGATGGTCCAACCACTGTCCTAACTGATCATGTAGTATCGAGCTCAAGTGTGGTCGCTGCAGTCACCTGACGACTGGGCGAACTGGCTGGCGAATGTAAGCTCTCCAGACTTGCCGTAGACGCTGAAAGAAGCTGAAAATCCCCATAGAACATAGATAACACTGACTGCGGATTGGTTCTGATGTATGATAGAAGAGCTTTCGGTCACATTATTAGCTAAGGCCCTCAACAGATTAGCTGATCGAACAGAAAATGATTCGCCACACAAAGCTACATATACGCCTATTTCTGTAGAAGAGTGGCTAGCGAAAGCAAGTGACTGGCCTCCGCGACCATTCGAACTCCGCCGCGCAGCTACGTTTGCGCCTCTGGGCGAAAAGTCGATTATAGCACGTTCAAAATGCGAGTCACCCATAGGCAACGTACAGCCTCGAAGCCTTCGCAATTTGCCATTTTCTAGGGTCACATTCGAAAAAATTTGTCAGAAACTCCAGGTCCATCGCTCAATCGTTCGCGCAGTGGCCCGTACAGATGTGCCTTCAATTTCATGTGATAGAGTCGATATGAGAGGGCAAGCTTTAGGTATGATTTTGCGCCTCTACAGACAACTAGTTCTGCTGCTAATTATATCTATCTGGCTAAGTTTACAATTGCCGAACTCCCAATTCTTGGGACTTTGATATGGCATTGTCAGCGACGCACTACCCAGAACGTGGTCTGACATATGGTATACTATATGGAAGCACGTTTGCAATCGAGAAGAGTATTCTCCAAAGGCTTCAGTCTATCAGCATCGAAGCTGCACATCCGTTACTCCTACCGGGCATTTTTTCAGAATTAGAATTATCCAGGCACACTCAACTGGTTGAGAATAGTGTCAACGAGGTCGAGACTAAGATTTTCGAATTGAACTTTCAATCTGGAAATGTACGGAATTACTCCAGAACCGAAGAAGAGCAGCGCAACATAGCAAAGCGAACAGCATGGTTAGACCTCAGTTACCTTCGCAATTGTATCACGACTTGGAGTACTCAATTGTTGAAGATCGCCGAACATACCGAAACACTCAACCAAGAGCTGTACTCTATCTCGAGGACTGCAGTATCCATTGCTACTGATGTCTCAGACCTGCATTCCCAACATGCTCACGTGGAAAAACGATCGCCATGTTCTATTGCATCTCTCGAGATCGAACTAACTCCTCGGTCTCACGAACAAGAGAGCAGCGACATCCGCTCCGAGTCGCAACATAGTCCATTAACCAGGCCGAGCGAGCTATCGGAGGGGCCACAAACTCTTAACCCAGTTCTTTCAGAAGGACATGATGCTAAACTAACTCTGGACTACGAAGATCCCAACGTATTCAAAACGCAGATGCTCAAAGTTGGAATGAAGATTAAGACGAGGATCACAGCTATACAGGATGAATACGACGAAAAGATAAGAGACTGTACAATGCGTGTAGACGGCATGGCCATGGCCACGCAATGGGTATAAAGCGCCACATCCTGCTCAGTACAATCGCTAACCTCGCACAGTCGCACAGTGAGACCGCAGTGGAAATTGCGCTTGCCACGAATCAAGATTCTCGGGTCATGCGTTCCATCTCTCTGGTAACCATGGTCTTCCTTCCCGGAACATTCTTTGCTGTAAGACCATCCTTACGCTGCCACGTATGTCACGTCAGCGTTGCTGACTCTTCTAGACCGTCTTCTCAATGACCTTCTTCGACTGGTCTGGAAATGGCGGAAAGACACGTGTATCCAGCTATCTATGGATTTACGTGGTCGTCACGGTGATTTCTACCGCCATCACCATTGGTCTATGGTATTTCTTCGTCATTTCTCGTCGCGCAGGTCGAACAACGAACGATGAAGAAAAGCTCCGCATCGAGTGAGAACATCATCTGCTTTTAGCACCCTCTCGTACACGTCAGGTGCGAGAAGTTCAAGAGCCTCTCTCGCAAAGACACCAATCCAGGAGTTTGCGAGCCTGCGTATGAACACCTTTCCTCACGCGCTCCCACTTCGAAGGGGGCGGATCATGCTTGGCAACACGTATAGCCGGTTGCGGCTGGCTAGTGCTTGTAGCATCCCGATCTCCGTCGTTCTTCTCGGTATCACCCGATCGAGGGATATGAGGCTGATAAGACGACTTGGACTGACGGGTAGATGATTTGGTAATGCCATCCGCAGGTACAGCTTTCATCGGCGGAGACGAATCGTCACCTGTATGCAAGCCCAGTCCGTTGGCATGCATTAGTACTTGAGGCTCTCCGACATCATACTCACCCGATGATTCGGTTTGCGCAGGCTGAGTTGCGTCCTGGAGGGGTAGAGGGTCCATTTGCCCTGCTGGCACTGGCGGATTTTGTATATTATCATTCATTGGAGATTGAGGCTGCTGGTTGGTCTGTGTCATACTAGCAGTGCTCGTTGGTGTTGTTGGCGAATCGTCAAATTGTGCGGCAACCGCCTTGGTGCCTTGTGCCGTACTACTCAGTGCGCCCGGAATTGACGGACTCTTTATGGATCTCGACTTTGACCGAATGACACTGTCAAGGCTTGGGTGGCGTTTCTTGACCTGACCTGGCGGGCTGCTGAAAGATCCTGACTTGCGTTGGGACCATTGCCTCGAGGGTTGAGGCGGCGAATCGGCGATAGCCTTCTTTTCTGTCGACTCCGCCACCTCGATGACTTCAGAAAGTCCCGAGGGTGTTCTTCTACCTTCCCTCGTTCTGACCATACAATATTTGTCTAGTTGGTGACAAACATTGTCCATTTTTCCTAATCTCTCGACGATAACGTCAATCTTGTCACGCTTGAAACTGTCTACCCGCAGAAGGTTGATTTGGATGTAGTCCAAGAGATCCAGCACATAGTCACTGCAGGTCGTTCTGTCCTCTTTAAGAGTTTTGCACATCTGATGAGCAAAGGTTAGCTTGTGAACTTCCGTGTAGGATGTGTTTGTCGCTTACTGCTGCCACAGAAGCCTTCGCCCGTGCTTTGAAGCGACTAGTCCCACTGGGCTCGAGGCCGAAGAATATATCCGTGGCTATCGGTGCTCCTGATCCTCTGGACTCGGCACTTCTCGCCATAGAAAAGTCGTCGACACCTCTCCAACCGCGCATGTACCAAACCACAAACTGCAGTAGAATGCAACCGAACGACCAGATGTCATATTGTGGCGATACCGTCGGTGAAACATCATATTCTGGGGCTTTGTAGGTATCAGTGATCCCACCAACCGCGCTTCTGCGCACATGTGATCTCGAATGCTTGCTGTGGAAATCTGCAAAGCCAAAGTCGGCTATCTGTAATATGCCTGTCGGGCCATTCGCCTGATCGCCTTTAAACCATAGAATGTTCTCAGGCTTCAAGTCTCCATGCCGGCCGTAACGCTTTTTGCGCTCATCTAAAGACAGCCCTTGTACATTATCCTTGTCGACAGGACAATCATGAATAATTTGCAATGCTTTTGCGAGACCGAGGATTTGTGCGGACATCCACCGAATAGTGATCAAGTTATGATGGTCTCCGGGCAAAAGCTGGTGCGATGGCGCCATCCAGAGGTCCTTGAGATTGCCGTTAGCCCACGGAAAGATGAGGTGAAAACGACTTTCATATGTATATGTTGCCAGGAGCCTGATCAGATGCGGATGGCTTTGAGCGTTGAACCTCTTCAAGGCCCGGTCCTCCTTTTCACCATGAGTCCTGTCGGAACCATGGCTGACGTCTAGCTCCTTGACAGCAAAGTATACGTCTTCCTTGATCCTCTTCTTCCATTAGTAACATTACGATAGTGCTCTCGAAAGAATCACGTACAGTATCTGGGCTTGCGTTGAAATGCGCTTTGTGAATTTTGACCCGACGTACAATCGAAGTACCGCCTTCGCGTCGAACCGTTGTGCCTAGATTCCCATACGGCGAAGTGTCTTCGGCATGCATGAACGGTAGAACCAACCGCTCTTTCAATGCAAAATGTAGCACCTTCTCGTCCGCCAACCAGCTGAGCTTGAAGATGGGTGCCGCCACCTGGTACTGGTATCTTTCGAAACTTTCCAGATGAAGAGGTTGCCAAGATGTGGACTGGAACGACAATATTTTCTTCCGTGCCCTCTTGGAGTCTGCAACAATTTCTCGGTACACAGCATCCTTTTTGAAGATGAAGGGTAGATCACTATCGAAAATGCCCTCTTGCTCGAACTCAACGATGAGGGCAGGCATCTGGAGCATACACAGGACAGCGAAGATTCTTTGCCGAGAGAGCTCTCTTCGCCGACACAATGATGCACTACTTTCGTGAAGCTGTTCCCTCTCCAGACCGGCGCGTTGAAGCTCTTGGTATATACTCTCATAGGTCATGATTCGTTCGAGCTGATCGATGGGGAGGAACTCGAGATCCTTTCTTTCGGCAGACTCCACCCTCCCATTTCTCAGCTCAGTCTCTAGATAATTTGACTTCTGAATCGGCTTAGCGACGCTTGTGTCGTTCGAAGGAAATTGGGTGCCAATTTCTGCCAAATCGAGGCTTTGCTCGGGAGGTCTATCCTCAGCAATATCGGAGAGTGGAAGCGAGTAGCCAGCATCTCTGACAATACTACTTATGTCGCTCTGAGCTGGTTGCGGTGGAACTCCGAGTAACGCGATGTCATCCGGACGCCAATCATCTGAGTCGTGCGAGCCTATGCGCAAACGCTTCTGCTCTGACCAGCTCTCGTTCAATTCCTAGTTGTCTCAGTGATGTTCCTGGCAGCCAATAGGATGATCTTACGATGTCGTGTTCCTCGCCGTAGGTAGCACCCGCACGGGTGTCCCTCGGAGATGATCCATGCTGTGGCTCAGTTTCAGATGTCATGCTGTACGACATGTGAATTCTCGTAGAGACTAAGGTTCAAGCTTCGGAGTTGGACCCCGTAGTTCACTGGATCGCTCCAACTAGGTTCCGGACCCAACTTAAGCCTGGAATGACCGAGCCTCACAAGGCAGAAGCAATTTTTAAGAGCCGCGACATTGCATCTCGAGCTTCCTGAAGCAGGCATCCATTCTAAGCGCCTTCGCTAGAGACATCGCTTCCTGCCGTGATGTGGCGCCCGGTCGTCACTCAGCCTTTCGATCAGCCTTGGACGAGTCCCAGCAATGAGGCGACAAGCCAAGGCAAAGAAGACTCCTTTCTCGATATTTACGCCACGTACATACGCAGGAGTCAAGGTGTGACAGTCGAATCACGAAATTTGGATCTCATCGCAGTGTTCGGTGTTGTTTGCCATGGTATACACTACCCGTATCGCATGGGTAGCGCTTCCGAAGGAGTGGCTACGGGATTGATGACGAACCTCCGTCGGGAATGCGAACTGCTTTCGAGCTGCAGGTGAAGCTGAGAAGGGAATGAATCATACGAGTCCTCCCTTACGAAGGGTGTACGGTGTTCAAAGTTGATTGGAGAGGACTCAGAGCCCATGAGGTTTGATTAAGCGAAGACTAATTCTTTCGAAAGCGGTGTCCGCAACAACATGCGCGTGAGAGAAACCTGTATGTCGGTGGCAAAGCTCCATCGCCTATCATATAGGCGGGCGAGTGCGCCAACAGGGGTGCTCAGCCACCACCATCAGAACTTGCCAGCCGTGTGAGCTGTCGAAAGGCATCGCAACCCCAAGATCTGGAAACATATTTGAGCATCAAAGATCCTCCAGGAGACGCCTTACTAAGCCCTTCTTTTGTTGCTCCCCTTCTGCACTCTTTTGCAAGTTACATCTGTTCCTCAGGACATCAGGTTTCTTTTCACGCTACCCCACTTGATCAGCAACGTCAACATGATCAGCAGCGTCAAATATCAGCGACAGCTCCAACTGCCTACCAAATGCATACCAAGTCCTATGAGACTGCTAGAAACATTAACCCAAAGGGCTGGCGAGGGCAACTTTCAGGTTGAGGTAAGTTTAGATTGTACATGGGTGTGGGCCGTGTCGAAGCTTACCAGGGTTAGATGCGACACAACACATACTGTATCAGTCTCAACGAGAACGTCGATGCAGTAAGTCTTTCCATTACACTTCTGTCCCAAGACCCGAAGCTGAGTCATATGGTGTACAGAAAGAGATTTACCTACGATGTCGGTTATGACGCCTGTGGCCGCAATGAATGTATAGCGCGACACACACGGAGTGGAAAAGTTGGTTTCAGTTGGCGCGTCATTGTACTTCCGCCGTCGCATATTTTAGTAGCGTTGCATTGCGTGAATGATATCTGGTATTGAATGATCGTCTGTGCTGTCACGTCAAGAGTGGAAAATGTCTGTCAGCCTATTCAGGCTAGTCTCATTGGCTAATTTCGTCTATATATTGTGCTCATTGTCCATAACTTGTAATACAACCAACACTTCTTATTTCTTCACTTAACAGCCCTGTACAGGCTTAAAATGTCGAACTTAAATGCCCAATAAGGTGGCAAAACCTACTACAACTCCTTTCTTTCCTTACTAGTACCGATGTCAACGTCCAGACCATCTACCCAGGACCTGAAATTTGTGGCCAAGAAATGGCACATAGGAGGTCCATAGCTTGCGTATGGAGAAGCGCAATCCCGCTGCGCTCAGAGCAGAGCACGATGAAGTCTGTCAGCCTGCCACCTCAGTTCACAAGGTACATGTGAACTGCATCTCTCACGTGACTCTTTGTCACTCGCTTACTCATCGTGGTTGTGTATATAATCGCTCTCTGTAGCTCTCTCAATAGAACAATCTTCTGCTTCCTTCATGTCTGCTCTGTCCTCTCACATCTGACAAAGTCAAACGTTGGAGAAGGGAGCCGTTCTAATCTAAAGATGAAGCTGACTGAATCTTGAAGCGCGGGTTTCCAATGGACACACCACATCTTATTGTAACGCTTGATGGTAGGAGAAATCTGTTAAATGGTGTTCCGTGTTTGTCTTGTCCCGCATGATATCAAACATGTCATGGTGTTGTTTTGTTCGTCTTCACTCATCACTTTCGTAGCTCCAATAAGCACACCGGATGAGCAGACTCGACCTTCAGATTTGCGCCCTAGATATCTGCTATGTATAGCGTGCTACAATCAGCCAAATATGGGCGTGTGTGGAGACGGCAGGAGACTCGCTTCGCAATCTTGAAATGCTTCGTTGCCTGAATCATAACGCCCCGCAGAGATCACGACCGTCAAATTGTTCGTAAGCATACGTGAAGCTATCCTTTCCTGCAGACCTGAATGGACGAGCGACAGAGAGTGTAGTCGCTTCAGCGCTCTCCCAGTATCGCTGATGAAGCTCATGTTGAAGTAGAAAATTGATGTAAAAGTTAATTGTTGGTCTCAGGTGAGATGAGAGACTAAGTACTCTGTTTACCAGCCACTTGCTCCTCCCAGGACTAAGGTCCTCGCGACTGCTGCGTCTGATTGTCTAGGCAGTACCTGCTCTCAACAGCTCATTCATGCACAGCCCGAGCGTGGCCGTGTGCCTGATATCCGCCTCGTTGGTCAGTTCATCACCACAAACTCGACAACAATCTGACCTACTTATGACGAATTGAGTCTATCAAGGCATCCGCAGTGTTCACATATGATGCTGAGGAGTGGGGCGAGATTCCAGTGCGCCACGGAAAGACTCGCGACACATCGCTTTGGAATATTCAAGAGGAATCTAAAACATCTTTATTATGACAAAGACGTAGCAGTGGGACTACGATCAGTCAACCGCACGCTTTGCAGCCACCTCTTCTTGTACGAGGGCGGCGGGAGGGCCCCAAACCATCCCCCGCTGAGTTTCTAACAATCAAATCAATCAATCCGTCCTAACTTGATGTAGTAGAAGTTCAACTTCTAAGAGTAATGCTCTACCTTAGAGAAGAAAGTGGGGGCCCCACTAAATTGATTGTTGGAAAGTCTGATCCCCCGTGCCCCTTCATTATTCATCTCCTTCCGTAGTCAATTCCTCCGAGTGTCTTGAGGCCAGTGTGCGACCGGAGTACGTTGGCAAATTTGTACCAATATTTCTGACCAGCTTAATGGCATTGTCGTTGAGATTTGCGTCAACTGGCTTGGGGTAATAAGATGGACGAGTCTGAGGGCATGGATACTGACAGTATATGTCTGTAGTGTAGACTCCGCAACAAGCAATTAAGTGGGCTCAGAAGGTCTGGCTTGACTGGATTGATTACCTATTTGAGCCTAGTAGTTGCCTATAGAGGCTTAATTCTTACCTAGATAGGTAAGTTGGTCTCTGAAGGTGAACAGATTGACTTGCTTGTTGCGGACTGTGCTGTAGTGCTGCTCACTCTAACGTTCATTCGCTGGAAAATGATCAGGAATTCGTTTGACGTTAATCTGGCAGTGTCGCTGGACAGTAGTATTATCATCTTATCTTCGATGAGGGCCAGAAGCTTATGGAAGAACTCAGTGCACTGTGGCCGATCGTGAAGGCTTGTGACCCTCTGCTCCTGTTTCAGCCTTCGCACCGATGATTTGAAAATATGTAAACTGACCTTGCTAACCTGTCGCCTAACCGCAATGACGTACCCAAACTCATCGGACTTGCGCTCGACGTCAAAGAAGACAACCGAGCGAACTCCCCTACAGTAAGATTTTCGGCGATCCTCTTCGAAGGCTTCACGGAGTGCCTGGCTGCCAAGGGCCCAGCACACCATTTCTAGGAGTAATCATCTGAACGCCCACATGTCGGAAGCACGTGAGAGAATACCTCCAGCAAAATCAGATTTCGGCGCTCTGTACTCTGGAGTCACGGGCAGACGGTCTCCATGGGCACGCGATTGGCTCTCCACATCACCGATGGTGGTTTGACCAAAGTCAGCTATGACCAAGATCCCACACACATTGTTCGATTTATACCACAGGATGTTTTCAGGTTTGATATCGCCATGTCGAGGGTACGTCTTCTTTGGGGCAAGATGAGTCGTGCGATTGGCTGAATTGTGGATATTGTCTAAGGCTCCGGACAACCCCATAATCTGCTCTGCGACCCAACGTATCGTGTCACAGTCCGGATTGACGCCGTTCAATGTAGCCTGTTTCTCCCGCCAATATATGTCAAGGTCGTGTTCCGCCAACAGAAATAGAAGGCAGTAATAATTCTTGATTGTCCAGGTTATTAGGAGTTTGACGAGGTGGTCATGCATGAAACCACTAAATTTCTTCAGTGCTTCCACCTCCTTCCAGAACTCGCGTTCTTTTTTAGATTTCTCTTTCTCATCACGAGTAAAATGGATCCGTTTCAGCGCGAAGCAGTCATCCATGAGGATCTATCGGCACTTCGATCAGTCCAAGCTATTATGACCGCGATCCGTTGAGCGCTACTTGCTGACTTCAGAACTCCGTGGAAGCTGTGACAACGAGGATGTATCTTCACTCGGTGGAGCTACGCATAACCACCAGACACGATACATGTATCATCTAGGATCGGCAAGATAACTTCAAGAGCATCCTCCACGTGCTTCCGTGACGTGCCATTCTCCTCCAGTTTTAAGTGCACAGAAGTCATCATGTGCTGATACTTCAGAAACATTTCGCGTTCATGAGACTTCCAACGCCTAAAGCAAGATAAGGTCTCACTCGTGGAAGTCGAACGCGATATCGTGTACGTGGCACGGTTGATGCTTGTCAATGGGAGTGCCTTGTCTGTGACTTCCTCCTTGATGAAATCATTGATGCCGGTTTCTTTCCAAACAGAGTCAAAATTGTCAGGATCTTCCGATAGCTTTTAACAACGATTCGTGCCTGCTCAACAACGACTTGGAGCTGACGCATGACGGTCTCTTCAGTAAAGATTTCCTCGAGAAGCCACTCAGGCCAGAATGACTCGCTATTTGCATCGGTCAGCGCTCGTGCACGCAAGACCTCGTCCATTCCGAACTCTAGCCCTGCGCTAGCTTTGGATTGGGAAGAGATGTACTCCTTCGATATAGTCGTTGCGGTGTAAACGTCTTGGATGTGTGATGTGGAAGGAGGAATGAAGGACTGAGTTGATTGTGTAGCTATGAACGAGGGAAGCTATATATACGTGTACAACGAGAGAGTGTAGGGATAGCCCTGCTAGCGTGCAACAAAACGCTACGCACCTCGGCTTTCCCTATATTACTTGGTAAAGAAGCATGCATTGTCTGATTCTCCGGAGATCGGTCTGGGGCTCCGGTCGCGCTAGAGTGCTTCTTTGGTGTGCAAAGAAATCGCTCTAGGATCTCTGGGTCGGTCGTGGTTTCCTTCCTGCCTATAGAACCCCAGTCCGACGGCTCATTTAGAGGAGGGGCACCTGGAAAGATATCCTCCTCAACCTTGCCGCCTCCGTCGTCAAGGCTTTCCGTGGAGGATATGTCTTCCAGCATCTCCTGCCGATAAGCCTGCTGGTATTGCAGCGAAGCGGGATCATCGCCGCCATCTTCGGCAAGGTGCGCCGAAATCGTTGCTGCACTCCCTTCATCGCTCCGACCCGCATCTGGGTAGGAAATAGAAAGCAAAGCGAGCGATTTGAGATGTCCAGAAATTTGCGCCGACAGTAGCTGATATGGCTTTGCCGAAATGCGCTCCGCAGTTTCTGGTGGTATGACATTGCATATGGGACACGCGAAAAGCCCCTCTTTGGCAACTCTTCTGTTTCTCCGGGACCTGCCCTCTACTTGCGAGGGAGTGAGATCATGCTGTGATTTCTGATGGATTATGAGTTCTTCTTTCTTAGTAGATTCCATATCTTCAGAGTCATCGGCGTCTTGATGATACAGGTCGCAATACCATCTTTCAGAGTATATGCTTTGCGTCCAGTCTTTGGAATGTCGAAAGTTCATGTGGTCCTCCCATTCGGCCCGTCCTGGGAAGTACTAAAGAGGGTCTCTACATGATTCGGATATGCATATGGAATGCTCGAGGTCTCGGTCCACGTGTAATCTGTACGACAAAAAATTAGCGGTGGCAAAGACTCTAAACCAGGGACGGAGACAAGCGCCTCACCTCCAAGTCTTCTCGGTCAGTTTGGATGTCTCTAGTGGATCGAGCAAATTGGACAAAACATATATGCCGTGTCGAGATTTGTTTTTGGCACAGCAGGATTTGTAAGGTCGTTGTCTTTGCCATCCCACACCATTGATCCATGACTAGCGACGGATCTAGACGGCCTACGCTCTGTATGATACCTTCTAATCACTGTCGAGGGTGAAACAGTGGACGGCCGAGTCTCTTGCGAAGGTGGTGACAAAGGGTTAGTAGCATGTGCGGGAACGTCCAAGTCCCGTGATCCTTCTAAGTTGACCTTCTCTTGTGAAAGCTAATTGGAAGCTGCTTGATCCTCCCGTTCGTATGTCAGCCTCTCGTTGCGTGACTGGAGATGCACCGGTGACATCGTCCGTTGATGAATCAAGTCGGCAAGCTGACTGTGCAGACTTTCGCAAGTGTCTGGATACTTTCTTTTGAACAATACAAAGCACATCAGAATGTAGTCATGATTCCTTCCTGTAGTTCGCACTCGATGCCCTTACAGCTAACACGAATATTTGGCTTATAGCCCACTGGACGGTGGGCAAACCAATGGGGCCACTTGAGTTCTCATCGCCGCTGGAGCGACCTATATCGAGCGTTGTGAAACTCTCGCCCTGGCTTTCGCTCTGCACTGTATCCGCTCAGTCAATGCATGCACCATTTTCCACGTATAGGTAGACGAAGATAGCGAGGTACCTACCCCACTTGAGGCTGTGTTGCAACATGTAAAGAAGATCTAGGATCATGTCCTTGATGTTCTCGTGGTATTCGAGTCGAGTGTCAAGGGATATCCGTGGTGCAGCTAGAGCGCCAATGTAGGCAGCCAATCTTTTAAACTGGCCTCTTAATTCTCCTTTGATGTTGTGACATTGCCATGGCCTGCCGGATTGACGATGATCTTGTCGAACAATTTCGAATCAGCTCGAGACGCATGATAGATAGGTTCCGATACAATTCCGGATTCTGTTAAGGCTCGAGCTGACATGTCTGTACTTAACATGTCGAGTTCGATGCCGTCCCGTATGCGACTCCCAGAATTTAGCCTGCAACTGATCAGGTTACGACGTGTGATGCGATGATGATCACGATGGAATTGCAGAAAAATGGATATCAGGTCGTATGAAACCACAGCCAGTAAGCAAGGGCGTAGGCACGTTTCGTGAGCTCAACTCCGCACTAGATCTCCGCCACCAACCAAGCACCTTCCATCTCGCTTACCACACGTCGTTGTCCTAGCATTACAATCTTCAGGAACATCAATATTGAAATCTAGCTTCACAGTACACTTATGTGTGAGCAATGCCAGCATGATTGCGACCTCCTGGTTGCTATTGCCCAACCGTTCGTCAAGTCTTTACCGCGAGCTCGAGAGAAGCTTTCGCCATCAGCGCAGCTCAGCCCGCCAAAATGCCAAAATAGTGGAGATCTCAAATGCGAAAATTTAAAGATACATCTGAGCCTACAGATGCACAGGATGTTCGACATATTCACCCAAGGATACGCTCAGCATTACTATTCTGCACATGCCGAATTCCGAAGCCTGGCAGCCGATGCCTTGGAAGAGTTGTTGGATTGCCTGGAAGGTTTGGTCGATGACAGAATCCTTCGGGATATGGTCCCTCACATGGTGTGTCGCCTTTGACGCATGTCGTTAGATGTTAGAGCCAGATGTGCCCTATGAAGCACCACATTCCTCTTGGTCATATTCGCGCATCTTCTGACTCTAGCACGGAAACCCTCGAGGTTGCATCAATACATTCTCAGGGACGGACAAGTCGAGAGAGGGCCGTGGATCCGATATCAAAGGCCGGAGCTTGACACGCCAGAGCACATTCAGTATCGCGAGACAGCACGCTCTGTGGAGCATTTCAATCGTACCATGGACAAGATCTTCGCGCATATGTCTTTGTCTGACGACTCGCAATTGGCCCAAGTATATTATAAGAATCGAGACCAGCGTGACACAAAACCAGAAGGAGAACAAAGAGAATTGGCTCATTATATCAAAGCCATCACCGCAATCGATAAGATCGTAAATAAGACTTCCAGACTGTCTGAAGCATGTCACACAACCCATGAGGTCTTTCCATCTGCCTAAGCGGATTCTGGAGGATCGAATAATACTTGAGAGCATCATGCTGGTATGTAAGTCGAAAGAGGAAATGTGGAACCACGTGCATTGGTGTTGCAGTAGTCAACATCAAGATGATGAGCCCAAAGGAGCGCACCCGACCAATAAACTTTGCGAACAGCTTCAACGGTCTAATAAGCTGCCTCTGCAGCTTAGTGTTGAAGTCCTCTCTGGTGACACATAGTGCAAGGATATAGAGAACGATCCCGAATGCAGTCGTATAGTTTCACTTCAAACAACGTTACACGACATGCTTTTCGCGGTAATGGAAAAGCCAACCATGCGACCAGGACCAATCTTCTGTTTGGACTTAAGGGAGCGGCTTGATCTTGGCGTCAAAATTGTGCGATCACTTCTCTGTCTAGCCAGGTCTCCTCTGCATGAATCTCGCTGGCATACAAAGGCTATATTTACTTTGGAAGAGGTGGAGTCCTTCTTCAATGGCAAGCCGCGAAAAAAAGCATACATACGGACAGCTCAATCGTCTCATCAGAAAGCAGCTGTAGAAAATCAGCAATTGATGCTTGATGTTGGCGTTCTGTTATGGGCAATCCTTTTCGAGCAGAAGATACAGCCGGCGGAGGACGACTATGATAGCGATGACGACTACAGGGTCTACAATGCGCTTCTTTGAGAAAACCGTCGCGGACATACAAAACCCATTTCTCCGGCTTACATGCAGGTTATAGATGTTTGTCTCTAGATCTTTTCGCCGAAAACCCTGATCTTCCAGAAATGTAATTTCTAGTCAAGATCCACCTCAAAATCATCGAACCCCTTCTGAAGATGCTGCAATGCTATGAAGAACTGGAACCACAGCAGCAACACACCTCGTATATTCCTCCGAAGCTGGAGCAAGCACGACCAACAGACAGGCGGATAGCACGGTGCTCCGATTCGCAGTCGGGCATCCGTGGATCAAGAGATGGCGAAGAATATCTGAGCGGAAGGAAGACATCATGGTCACATCGCGAGACGCAATCTATCAGTCACAGCGGTAAATGCTGCATGTTCGTTCTCGCAATGATATGGATAAGTGTCACGGTTTGGAGTCTCTCCTGCCTTCGACGACGCTTGCCTGAGATGATCAGACTCGTGTCAGTAGGATCAAGATTGACGTCCTGTGGAGCTCTCTCGCCTCGCCGGCCATAGCCCTCAGGTATCATCTGAGTTGAGTCCTCTTCAGAGGGACCGGGATTCGGTAGCTGTTGCTGAGTTGGTTTGGGCGCGTCGTCAGCCATCTCACCCCCCCACCTGGGAGCCTCCAGCTCTTGGAGCAGAGGTCACAGGTGCTGTCAGACGGCTGCGCTGACGAGCTGTCAACAGGTCCTCGATGCTGATATCGTCTTCCTGCGGCATCTCTGGATACTCAAGTAGCTCGATCACCTCATCGATTACAGGCTTAGAGGTGTAGCCGTCTATCCCGTCAAAGAAGAGTGTAGGCTCAAATACAACGTCGCGTGTGACGATGACAGTATCCCTTGTAGGCAGCCATATGCGAAAGATATTGGTGCCTTGGTAGCCAACGAGGTGACCAATGAGAGTGCGCGATTCAAGCTTGTCAGCAGCTCTGAGATCGCGGTTGTAAGCGTAGGCGCGACAGCCGATAGGTCTCATATGGGCGACGGGTGGCTTTCGTCCCCACACGACCTCATACGGTGTCTTCCAGCCTAGTGCTTCGGTAGGCGTGCGATTGAGGATGTACGCGGCAGTTCGATACATCTCATGTGGTAGATCCTTTGGCAGGTTGGCGTGTATGCGCATAGCGCAAGCTTGCTGAATAAGAACTCCGCTTGCGCGCTCAATAAGTCCATTCGGCTCCTTTGTACCAGGTGGGGCTGGCTCGTAGAGCATACCCAGCTCCTCCGTTGTGTTGATCAGATCGTTGCCAAATCCTTTCTCGTTGTTGCATCGGACAGCGACTACGTCAGCGTCGTACACGCGCTGACTTCGGCGAATTAAGGACATAAACCAACAAACGAGTGTTGGCTTGTCCTTTCGCTTGATTGTGGCGATCTCATGCCACTTTGAGTATTCGTCCATAGAGTGTACAGCGTATTTGCTGCCATCGTTACACTCCTCTCCCACAGGGATGATGTAGATTAGATCTATCGCAATTCGATAGAATAGTCATTGTGCGCAGCTCTCAGACGGACGTCTCGAGATGATGTGAGCCATTCGAGCTTCGGTGCAGGTCTGGCACATGCAATTCATGTGATCTCTGGTCAGCTGAACACCAGTGACGTTTGATTCGAGCTGGTCGACTGCCTTTCGACCTAGGTGGCCCCAAATCTGATGTGCAGCGCGTCGATTGACTACGTTGGTAGGCTTTGGTGCGTATGACGGGCGATAGGAAGCCCCGAACGTACTCAGCAGTGTGTGGAGAAGCAATAGAGGTGGTCGGTGTGATGGCTCAGCATCTATGAGACAGTGGCCTCCATTGTATTTGAGTTGCGCGATGATGTTCGATGGTTAGTGCATGTACAGGACGTTGCGGCCAGAGTCGAAGTGGACTGACTCTGTTCGGCAGCGAGCGAGTCCCAGGAGGCTCGTGAGGAAGCCTTTGACGTATGCGACGTGCGTCAGCTCCAGCGTTAGTTGTCCATGTGGTGTATCAGCGACGAGCTTCATCGTGCCCCAAGCTGTGATGAGAATACAGCTGTTACCAGCATTGATAGTCTGGCGTTCTGGGTTGTCATTCGTCCTCTTCCAGCCTTTCCATGCCTCTGTGTTGACCACGTGTGTGTTGGATCCTGGATCAACGATCCATCGGTTGAGTAGCTCAGTCTGGCTGGTGTCTTCCATGGCCAGTACCGTGAGAGCACTCGCAGGCTCAGTGTGAGCGTCGACCGAGATAACGTCTCGGTCGTCTTGGTCGCTTCTAAACATTTCTGCGTCAGACATTCATGCGAAGATACATCTAGGTACCCCGCGTTCGCGCGAGATCCCATAAGCGCGAGAGTTCTCTGGAGGATATGTGGTGTAACAACGACTGACATGGCCACAATCGCAATTGACCTTTACTTGGACATCGCAGCTCGATTTCGAATGTCGGGTCATCTGTACTAATTGAACGTACTTCGCTACAGCTAGCTCATGATCTGGCAGCCACGTGTCTTCCGGGGTTCGTGGCAACGCTGACCGATGAGTCCAAACACAGCCGTTGGGCATGCTACTGCCCGCCGGAGCTGTGCAGACTCGCCCTCGATCGAACAAACCCGCAAGGACCCCTCCAACCTTCCATTTTCCGAGATCCTTCGCAGGACCACCACTTATTTTACTCTGAAGCACACCCAAAGTTCAGCGAAGAAGCCTTCATTTGAGAGGTGCTCATAACTCAGATTGTCCACACTTCCCACATTTAACAACGTTTGCGACAAGGCCTTGAGTATGCTGAAATTCTACTTTCAATCGCCACGTTTCGATATCATCCCTGAAGAAGCTGTAGCACCGCGGCTGGGCAGTATCCTACGCAACGCTGATCGACTTACGGATTCACTCAATAAGTTCTATGAAAGCTTTATTCCTGGTGCTCTCCGAAACTGAAGCGCCAATGCCAATTTCGAAGAAGAGAATACTTCAAGTGCAGTCGCATCTTTAGGCCTTAATGTGAATGCACTCCAAGGAATCGCAGGAAATATGGATGCAGTGTATACCATTAGAAACGACAAGCAAAGCATTTACTCCTGCGATAAGTTGGAGACAATCGAGTTCGAGCCAGGCGATGAGTATATCAACAACGCTGTCATCGCCTCCCAGCGTGTCCAAGAATACCTCGATAGAGCTATGCTAGGGCGGAAAAGGGTGTTCATGGTCACGGGCTGGAAGATTGCGATTGGATTCAGGTCGTCGACTTCTGAAGGAAAAATACACGGCCCAACTCTCGCTGTAGGCTTGGATGGGGCTGCAGTTGGTGTACCTGCTGCTGCTGGGCCAGAAATCGCCTTCGAATTCGGCAATGCTCGGAGCATCTCGATTGGATGCACTGGAAACAAGATCATCTTCGCGTATCGTGTTGTCAAAATCAAGAAGAAGTGGGACGGAGAAGCGGATTGGAAGCATTTGAGCGGCGGAAAGTATTCGCTTGGTAACAAGCGGGGAGATCAATCGGAGATGGAATATCTGGACGAAGGCGATATTGCGCGAGAATTTCCTGATGCAACCCCAGTGAAGTTGGTGGACGCATAACGAGCAGATGAGCCATGATGTCCGTGCACGATGTGATGAAAACACCACTGCAGCCAAGGGCAAGGGAAACTAGACTTCGTGTCCATGTCAGGTTTGAAGAGTTGATCTTGAATATAAGGCTCGACAAGGGTGTAGAAGGAAGCTTCAATCTTATCGTTGTCTATCAGCTGGGCCATTATTCTTGACTCCGTTACACGTCGCATGTATTGCATTACTATGGCAATGTACGAATGACTATCATTAGAGGTGAATCAAAGTTCCGATATAGCAGATGACTTTTCTTACTCACTACGCATGTCCAAACTTATCTTAGTAAGTAGATGAGCCCCACACACTATAAGCATGAAGCGCTACCTTGAAGCTTTCGTGATGAGCCGACCTGAAAAGTAGAGGCAGTCCGGCTAATGCCGAGCATTTGGACTCGTTACGTGAAACGGAAGTTATATATCATGTTCGAGATACACGCATCTAGAAACGCTGGGCGGATCTCGTGCCGTTCCATTCACTTCCACTGATCTTGTGCCTTGCAGCAATTCCCTTGCTACCAGTGACCTTGAAGCACCCGATCAGCATCCACCTGGCTCATGTTGCTAGCGTTCAAACTTACAACAATGATCAATCGTGCAGCAGCCAAAGTCGATGCAGCGACAGTTGTTGGGATCGAAATCAGCACACGGGCATTGCACACATCGCTTCTCCACCTGCATGCCGTTCTCCATGATTGTGACGGAGGACCACTCAGGACCATACTTCGCACGTTCAGCTCGGCTAAATTGGAGGAAGAGGATTCGAACCTACTGCTGGAAAGGCCGCCACGAGGGATGCCGTGATGAGCGGGATGAGGATGGAGAGCTTCGTATCGGAAATGGAGGTTAATTCTGTTCAACGGTAGAACTTATGGCTGATGTCTTAAACGAGCTCGGGTCGTCGCTCCTCTTCTACCTTTCGATACATTGTTCGGATCCGAACTCGGCTTATCAGCGTGAAGTTCACAGCCACGTCTGAGACACGGTCGGAGTACCATGCGTTGCACAGCAGTAATTGCCTGAAGTCTGCCTTTACATTCCGTGGAGAGATCTAAGAAGTTTGGAGTTAGACTTGGGAGTTTTGGGTAGACGTATGTAAGCATACGCCCGAGACCGTCGGCGACGTGCCTGGCAATTCAGCCGACCAATGGGTTCTCCGAACTCAGGTACATCTGGAACACTCGATAGCAGCAGGCAACTGGTAGCAGAAATGATTGACGAGGTATTCAACCATAGCCAGAAGTTCAGGCACAAGGTTTCAACTCCACCGCCGTTGAGAGCCCGAGACAGCACCAGTATCCTACACAGCGCCAAAAAGCCTCTCAATCATATGCAGCTCTTCAAGAACCCCATTTTGGATCTGCGCTATCTCTACATCGGTTCTTGAAGTCCTGGCACAAACAAGCATACCTATTGGTGGTGACTAGGCATCGTGGGATTGTCTCGAGGCCCAGCTGCCATATCATTCAATGTCGTAGGAGTATACGATGGCGCGCTAGAGGAATACTGAAGCCCAAGACTGGTAGAATTATCGAGGCCGATGTTACTGCGTGGTAGGCGATCGTGAACAACGCGCTTTGTTGTTGTTGTTGTTGCCGCGGAGTGCATTTATTAGCACCCCATGTCTCTGGATGCCAAGACAACTCGCACACAACCAATCAGTATTCGGACAATGTGGCTGACAATGACATCACAATCCGCGCACCCCTGCAAATCCGGGGTAGCTTCAAACGGCGCCCATGAAAGGTAGCCTGTCCCACTAAAGCGACGGTAGCCTTCACGCTTATTCACCGCTATCCGTTATCGATAATCTACCCCTCTTGCTTTCTCTCTTTGTGAATCCCATCCTGACAACACCAGTCAAGCCCATCTTATATACACCAACCCAACAACATGGCGTGCCCAGTAATCGGAACAACCAACGATGTCCTCCCACCCAACCATCCGGCAGTGGACATGTCAAAGGATGGCCAGACTGTACGTTTTCAGCTCTCTACATGGCGACATGCCTAATAGAGCCTACCCTTTCACCCTCAACCACCTACTGACCTCTCTATAGTGCCCCGTCGTAGGGGCAACAACAGACCACCACCACAACCTGACCTCGCACCCACCCGTCTCCACCTCCACCACCACCGCAACCCAGTGCCCCGTCCTCAACTCCGCCGTCAACGAGCCCGAAGCCAAGAAGATGGATGATGCGCTCTGCCCCGTTGTGGGCACAGCAACTACAGTTTTGCCACCTGATCACCCAGACATGATGAAGGCTGGAGCTGAGGATGTATGCCCAGTCACCAAGGCAACAGTCGGGCACCATTTGAACAAGGTCGTGACGCACCCGAGTGTCGCAGGCGCGGAGGAGGGTGCGGTATGCCCGGTCACGGGGAAGAAGCAGCTTGCATAAACACCCGTAGATTTTGATCGATACCAGGGCGGACAAGTTGGATTATAGGCGTTGAGGCTGAGACGGCTAGGATAACATATGATATACATGAATCTTATCTTCACCTTATTCACCAAGCACATCTTCCCACTCCCCCGTGCCTTCCACACTCAATAACTCCTCCCGACCAACAACCCACCTCTCTCTCTTCATCATATCACACCAAACCCTCAAAACCCCATGTTCAGCAACCCAATCCAGCTCATAAATATCAGCCATATACTCCACCTGCGCCATCAGCGCAATATCCGCAAACGTGACCCGTCCACCCTTCCCACTCAAACTCATACTCCGGTCCGAGATAATGTCCCCTTCAATCTATCCCTCTAGTTTCAACAACAAAGCATGCCACTTCCTCCGCGCGTGCGCAGCCGTAGTCGCACTCATCTCGTCGGTTGTAAGACCGCTCCAGAATGTCGTTTCGGGGTGAGCATGGATGAACGAAACCATACTCCCGACTGTAGCATCACCCAGAAGACTCATAACATCCCTAGTCTTCGCGTGCTGCTCGATCGACACACCTCTCCAATCTACATATCCTTCACCCGAGCCGGTAAATATGTCCTCAAAGTACTCCATAATCGCAACAGATTCCCTGATCCACGTCTCAGTTCCGCCGGGATGCTGGATGCGCAGGACTGGCAACGCGGTATCGTGCGGTCGGGCTTCGTAACTAGGAGCGGACGCGAGGGTATCATTGGAGAGCGTGACGGGGATAAGGTGGATGTTGTGCTGTGCGAGGGTGCTGCTAGTGATGTGTTTAGCGCGGAGATAGTAGATTATGCGCCGGGGGAACAGACCGCTGGGCCAGATCCAAAGTGTAATTTTGGATAGAGAAAGTGATGCCATGGCTCCTGTTATTCGGCTCGATGATTAAAAAGATACGGGCGTATATATGGATTTGAAGTCTTGCAGTGGTGGTTAACGTGGTGCGTGAGAGTGGGTTATATGTTGCCTCATGACATGCGAGAGAGCGGAGGCTTCTCATCAATTGCATCCATTCTCCAGTGCACGTTGAGCATATTACGATGCACAGTATCAACAAGAGGCTTTGCGATGGTTCCGACAAACTTTGGTGTCGTTGATCTCCCCCTCGGAGACTTTCCACATCAACTAAATTCTCTCCGAGCAACGAAGGACCATCACGGCCATCCGACTTCACTCGCCAATCCAACCACCCTCATAGGTCCTCGACACCCTCAATTATACCAAGGCCCATTCGTCGCATAACCCTGCAACTTATTACTCGTACTCGGCTGAAACTTCTTCTCCTTATACCACACATGCGCATCCTGACTCAGCTTCTCCACCTCCGCAAATTCAAACTCAGGTTTCGGTAACATACCATACACACCCTTTGCCAGATCGGGCCCGATGTTACACACTTGAGCAAGATACTTCTTCTGGATCTCAGGGTACGCGACAAACTTGAGCATATTGCCCGTGTTCTTGATCGTGTTCTTGCGCTGCTCTTTAGTAAAGACGCGGGTCCAGAGTTCGCGCGGCTGGTCGTATTCGGACTTCTTGCCTTCGTGGTAGTAGTGGCTCTTGCGGCTCATGACGTTGTCACTGACTGGTAAGGTGCTTCGGCGACGTCGGGGCGGAATTTGTGCGCGAAGCTGTTGGGCGCGTATTGTTTGTTGCCGGCGTGGTTAGCGTCGACGCGCATCTGCCCGTCAAAGTTCAGTGGTGCGAAGGACTTCGTCATGAACGGACAGTTGACGGGGATCTGGTGCAGATTGACACCGATGCGGTGATACTGTGCATCGCGGTAGAAGAACATGCGGAACTGGAGAAGTGGGTCGGGTGAATCTTCGACACCAGGGACCATGCTTCCGGGAGAGAAAGCAGCTTGCTCGACATCCCTGTGGAAGTTCTCGGGATTCTTGTTCAGAACGAGACGACCGAACTCCTGCATGGGAAACTGCTTGCGCGGCCAGACCTTGGTGACATCAAAGGGATCAAAGCCAAGCTTCTCCGGGTCCGAGTCCTGAGGCTTCATGACTTGCACCATGGCAGTCCACTCGACCTGCTCGCCGGCTTCGATGGCCTCCCAAAGTTCGCGCTTGGAGTAGTCTGGGTCTTCTCCACACATCTGCGCTGCTTGTTCCTGGGTGAATTGCTTCTGTCCACCCTTTGCAATGAAGTGGTACTTGATGTAGACAAAACTTCCTTCAGCATTAACCCATGTGAACGTATGGCAGCCATAACCGTGGTTGTTGCGCCAGCCAACGGGAGTTCCATGGTCGCTGAAGAACATCAAACCAGCGTGATTGCCCTCTGGAGTGTTTGCCAGCAGGTCGAATAGCGCATCGTAGTCGGGAAGGAAGTTCTTTGGGTTCCTGGCTTGCGAGCGGATAACGTCGGGTCCTTGGTTTGGATCACGGCAGAAGAAGACAGGCTGAACGTGTTAGAGCGGCTAGCACAGGGCTTGTGCCAGACTTACGAAGTTAAGACCGACGATGTCGTAGTTGCCTTCCATCGTATAAAGTTTGATGGCCATGCCACGAGGGTTGCGAGCTTCGTCAGGATATTCGCGCCCAACTGTGACAGTCGAGAATGGAACGAATGCAGGAGTCTTCTCTCCTATACTTCCGAGGAAGTGGGCTTTCTATAATAAGGTCAGCTCTGATATCAATGCGATACTGTTGAGGACGTACCGTGAGACTAGAAACATCTTTCGTAGTCTCGAAGAAGCCAAATGCACCAGACCCGCAAGGATGGACCATGCGCTCTAGGTTCTTTGATCGATTGAACATCTGCTGCTTCTGGAATAACCAGACATCGCTAGCTACAGGAATGCCACCGATATTCTTGCTGTGTGCGCTATGCTGTTGTCAGTAGCTGTCATGCAATGCGGCAAGACTAAGCCTACGGATCTGGGAACGGAATGCCTTCATTATTGGTGAAGTAAGGCCCATCATCCTCGCGCTTTCCACCCTGGACAGATCCGGAGACCTTTGCGATGATATCAGCAGGGCCCTCGTTGGAGCTTCCCATATGGCTTTGCCGAGGAGCCCGGTATTCGCCCTGCGTCGCACCCTGAATGTCCTGGTAGATAGCCTCGAGAGGGTGCATCAAGGGGTCATTCTGATTCGTATTTGCGCCGGTGCTTGAGGGGGCCATTGCTGCTTTTAGCTTCTGGGGTAAGCTGGACGAAATCTCCATGTGGGATACAGTCGAGCTCAAGGGCGCGGCAGCAGATGCACAAGTACCCCATTGCGCGTAGATACAGGCGAGATCGTTGTTCCATCACTGTCAGAGTGATGTACTTCTGATGCGTTGATGTTGAGGGGAAGGACGACTGCACGCTCTCACGTGGGCGGCAAGTAGCAACCATCGAGATAGCGGTGGGATCTCGGATCTATGAGTGGTCAATAGCGCGGCGTTGGTGACCATTTCAGCTCTTTCCTGTGGTTACTACATAGAGGAGAGGCCTGCATTGGCCTAATCGAGCTGTGGGCCGTCAAGATTGATTTGTCCGGCAATCTGTAGCTTGTGGGGCATGCACGGCCTGGCATGGGATTGTTGCGAATGCCATGACCTTTTCATGCGGAAGTCGAATTGTGATGGAGAAGTGACGTGACCAATAGGCAACATTCCGGGCAGACGTCAGCCGTTCCGAGGAGCTGTCAACACCACCTAGGTACTGTCCCCGCGCCACGGAGAAATACGGCTATCCAATTGATTCCATGTCGTTTTCAGCATATATCCTGCGTGACACTTTCTAGAATGTAGAATCTGGATTGTGGTGGTACGAACTCATTATCAATTGTTGCGATAAAGTGACGTTGATAGGAATGCCAGCTATATACGACGAATTGTCATGAGAATGATTGAAAAGCGGCTGTAACTTACTCACCACCTTCCTGACAGAGTCCCAAACACTTCAATCGCACAGTATGTTCTCAGCACGCGCCTTCATCACGCCTGTCGCCAGGGCAGCGGTCAGGCCGCAGGTGACTCGACTCACCATCAGTAGCAGGCTGGCCTCAACACGCGCTCTCGCTACGATCTCGGAGGCTATCACGCATGACCATCGTGAGCTCAAGAAATACTACGACGAGATTATTAACAACAAGGTTGATTCTGGTCCGTTACACCGGTGGACGAACTGCATATGAGATACTCGCTGACTTTGTACCCCAACCTTTACACCATCAGGACCGTTATAGCAGCCAGTTCAGATGGGAGCTAGCGCGCCACTCGGTCGCGGAGGAGCTGCTCGTGTACTCGGCCATGGAGAAGTACCTAGGCGGGGCGGGCAAGGCGCAGGCTGATCACGACCGTGGACAGCACCATAAGGTCAGTGGGAGGCGTGAGCTTGTGGCGGGAGATGTTGTGCCAATACCGCAAAGATCAAGGTACTGTTGAGGGAGTTTCAGGACCTGAACGTGGCCGACGATGCCTTCATCCCCAAGTAGGAAGAGATTTGGACGGAACTTGAGCACCATATCGGAGAGGAAGAGTCGAGGGATCTGCCGGACCTAGAGAGCGCATTGAGCTCGGGTCCGAACCATGGCTCATCTGATGGCTCATCTGACAGCCTGGCAAAAATTTTTGAACGGACTAAAGCTTTCGTGCCGTCGCGCAGCCATCCTGCTGTCGGCGAAAACCCATATTTCAAGGGCCCAATGGGTATGCTCGCAACTCCCATCGATCGTATCGCCGACTTGTTCTACAAATTCCAGACGATATCACCGATTCGAAAGCATCGAGGAAGTATGCGGATGATCGCGGTGTGGGTCAGCGCAGTGACGGCGTTGTTGGCAAGGATCGTGTTTGATAGCAAACCGGCAAAAGTTCTAGGAACATCAGTTCACAATCGAAAGTGCGTCCAAATAACTCTTTGAATCGCTCCTTGACAGAACCTATGCATTCGCGTTCCCGCAGATGTTGCGCATGGCTGCACCTTGATAGGTGGTAAGGCTTGAGTTGATAGGTAGAATCGACAGAGTTGAGGACATCGCGACTTCCGACTGTCGCATGGTCTGTGCACCTCGCGAGATCTCGACCCATCACTCCCATGAGCTTCTCGCATCACACTACTTCGCTCCACACAAATCTCGCACTCGAGTTCTGTCGTAGTTGGCTATCATATTGGATTCGTATGAATTGATTCATGCTAACTAGCTTCGCTGCAGTGTCTTCGCACCGTGGATCGCAATTCGCACAGCGGAGACACTGCACTCTCAACCTGATGTCAAGACCGCCTTGCATTCAAGTAAATCGCCCAGCAAACGAATTGGCGCTGGCTAAGCGAAAGGATAGCACGTCCATGTAGATTCAAAGCTATTCGCCCATGAGATGACACGCTTCGCAACGTCCTCCAAATCCTTCTCATCCAGAGTGACAATGGTTCCAGCAGTCCGGCCATACCACTTGCCCCAGCGATGGACAAGCTCAACCTGGACGACTTGGTTTCGCTGAATGAGGAAGCCCTTCTTCAGCCACTTGGCAAGCTCATCGAGGGTGGCCAAGTCTTGTGTTCTACCACCATAACGCGGAGGTTGATAAATGCCCTCTAAGTAGATTTCTCGCAGCTCCACACAGTCGAAAATTGGTCGGAGATGAAAGAACTCGACAACCTGGCTCACCGAATCGGCTTGAGTAGCCCGCTGTCAGGATCGGTCTTCAAAAGCTTCGAAGAGTGGAACTTCATGTCTACCTTTCGAAGATTGCGGCATGCAACCATCAGCTCAATGCTGGGGTTCGTAAGCGCCAGTGGCTGCATGGCGTTGAACCAATGCATATGTGAGAAATTTAGGTACTGGACCGCGCTGACAGCATCGTTGCCGGGTATCGCGGATATGAACTTTCGAAGCCAGGTCGCAATTCTGTAGTGGTGTCCGTTTTTGGTGTACTTCAGATCTATGCGCTCGGTTCCTCGAAACATGTCCACCGTCACTTCACCTGGCATTTCCTTGCTAGCGAACGCAAGGGTGGGAAGCCAACCACACGGGGCTCGTCCAGTCTCTGGAGGCGGAAAAGTGCGAAGGTCCTGATTGTCGCACGCGATGAGGACGTTTGGATATTCCCACACACAACACGGGCTGTGAAACTCGTCGTAGTGGCGATGTTTACTCAAGTGACCGGCCTCACGCTCTAGCAGAAGGTATTCATGGACGACTATAGCGCGTAGCTCAGCCGGCAGGTCCAGAAAATTCTGGAACTTTGGTGGCAAAGCGAACGCAACGGCATCCATTATGCCCTCAGACAGCTTGCGGAACGCCGCGAAGGCGGGAGCCACATCTCGCAGGCTCTTGCACATGGAGAAGTGTAACGCCGCGATCGGTGCCTCAGGATTCGAGATAGGATCGATCGACTCCCAGTCAAGCTGGACCCAGCCATACTCGAGTTCAGTAGCGTAGTCGTTGTATCCTTCGACAGCAATGGATAGCGCCCGAAACTCTTGAAACACGACATCCATCCAAAGATCGTAATCGTTCTCGTATTCTTCGCAGCGGCCCCACCCCAGCATCATGTCTTTGAACACGAAGTGGTCCAGTGGTTGCCATGCAAAGCCATTCACGATGAAATACACAGCTTGCGGCACATAGGCGTCGTGATCAAATACCACGGACATTGGTGCGTACTTGTGATAGTTCTTCATGGAACTCAGCCCAGCACGACATATGGCGTTGGACTCTGCGAGGATTTTTCCATCTGTCTTGCTCAACGGGCCCCAGTACCAGTGGTTACGTCGATCGATTACATCGAGCCATGCATTTGCAACCGCACGAAGGACGCCAAAGTCGCTGTTCAAGTCGAGGTTAGGGTCAGCAGTTGCCGGCTCTGCAGAAACGGTGGACTCGCTGGTGTATTCATACAAAGCTTCGGCGGTGCTTGCAAGATCTTCGAAGGTGAGTGCGAACCCAGCTTGCTCGAGGCCAGCATCAAGGGTACGACCTGGCGTGGAGTCTGCTAGATGTTGCGTCTTGTCTCCGACCTAGCTACGCGTCAGCCAATTTCTTTTGTTGCTCCTCTCGGAATGGCGTACTGTATTACACCGCTTCGAGATCTCTGTTGGGTGAGTTCTTTGTGAGTGTATGAGTCGGTTGAATGGTTGAACGATCTGACTGTTGATAGTTGATTTCAGTGTGCGGATGTAGGAGAATGTCAAGCAGGTTCAGTGGGCATTATATATGCTAAGGAGAGAGATTCTGTGCAGTAGGCACTCTCGGGATTGCCTCGTAACAGGTCGTTGCCCTGCTCGCCCGGGTCAAATCACTGGCAACCTCGAGCTGCTGCTATCACGGAGTGCATCGATGAATCGCGACAGGTCAACGCAAACGAACACAGGGAAGGACTGCGCTCAAGGTGCTAGGCCGCTTGCTCATCAACCGATTGCAGGGGAGCGCAACGCTCACGGAGGGAAACACGCGATCGCAGCCAAATTGTAGGATCGCCACACACTGCTTGGCTATGAAGTGGACGAAGACATGCCTGGTCTCCTGACCACAACCTCAGGCCCAGGCCATCTCAATCCCGAGTTGCCACCCTCCAGCAATACAACTTCCGCATCTCGTCCCCGTTCTTCGAACCCTCGCTTGATCCACTCCACCAACCCTTTCATGACCGACCAACCATTCGGCATGGTAGTCTTCAACCCAGACGTCGTAGCCACAGTGACTCTAGGCCAGACTTCTACCGTGACGCGCGTTAGACTCGGCAACTCCAAAAGCCCATCGAGTCTATACGTCACAATAAGACGATCAAGGTCCAATATTTGCTGCGC
This sequence comes from Setomelanomma holmii, assembly GCA_010015745.1. Taxonomy (NCBI): domain Eukaryota; kingdom Fungi; phylum Ascomycota; class Dothideomycetes; order Pleosporales; family Phaeosphaeriaceae; genus Setomelanomma; species Setomelanomma holmii. The sequence goes on from ML978185.1 coordinate 115,965, forward strand.
CTGTTGCTCAAGTTCTTCAGGCGTAAGCCGATTTACAGGGAACAGACTGAGCCGCTTCATCAGCAGATACCATATCTCGAACTTTACTCTTACCTCAGTGAGCCCCTCGCATCGTTGCATGAGCTCGATGTACGAGTTTGGTCTTCCTGAGTCGGGCCTATGCCGACTGAAAAGCGGAAAGTCGAGTCTGCGGATTGCGCCGAAGCCTTCGATACCAGGAAATGTGCACAGGAATTGCGCAAAGTATATGGTGTGTTGCGGGTACATCAGGCCGATTTCAGTGTAGCGAATGAAGAGGAGGCAGACTTCGATCCGGGTGTCTTCGCTCACGCGGTAGAGGTTGTGGTGCAGGAAGCATGGAAAGCGCGGATCGCCGCCGTAGATGGCGTCGGCGCAACTGAAGGTTATGTAATGACGCGCTGTAGTGCAGATTTCGGGGATTTCGGGAAAGATTACATGGCTGTATATTTGCTCACGGATCTCGAGGGGCAGGATCGGCAACAGGATGTGGTTGTTGGTATGGGTCGAGGAGGAAAGTGTGAGTTTGAGTTTAAAGATGGTCATTGCTTACTTTTAATATTGTTTGCTGATACTTGAGACTCGGTCAAGTTGGAAGATTGAGCCCAAGTTGCAGCACTCTTTATGCAGCGTACTGGAGGTGCTGTTGCTTTGTCACATTCAACAGTTGTCGCGATGTGAATGCCATTGGAGCGTTGCGAGGCTGTGACATTGACACGTCTTCACGTCAACATGACTATTAGACGTGGAACGTACACTGTGATCATTGTTCATATCTACGAACCTGCGAAGACAACGTTCACTACACGAGGGCAAAGTGCTGACGTGACGTGGGCTTGATGGAAGGACCGAGGCGTAAGACCCAGATTTGCACCCATTGGCATTACACCTCCTCTTCTACAGCACTTTGCCTACAGAATACTAGGCCATGGAGAGCACCGTATCATACTGTAACACAGATACCACCGGATGCCGCAACTCGATTGCGACAAACATTGGCCCAGATTCGCAACACCTCTGTCACCCGCTGCCGCTGGAGCTCCGCCAACTCATATACTGTCAGCATCTACGCCTACTCAGGAGTAGCGCGTTTCATTACTGATTATGTAATAGGAGGATATATATTCGCTCTCTTTGATATACTTATCAATCAACCAACTTCTTCCTCAATCCTCCTCTCTCACATGTTAACATATACAACCACATCTTGCCCGACCAAATGCCATCACTGTATCCCTTGACAACACACTATAGCGAGCTTGGCCCGAACTGGTTGTATACGATCATGCATGTCAATCGAGCAACACGACTTGACGCCGGACTATACTATCTCCGATCCCGAATTTTCGAAGCGAGTTCGCAAATTGACCTACACCGCTTTCAACACTATCTCTCAAGCAACCCAGATAATCAAGGGTATGAAGCGGTGCGGAGGCTATACGTTTATGCCCTCTCTGATACAAAGTACGAGACATATACGATCCGGCCGTTTTGGGACCTTCTTGCGCAATGTAAGAATCTTCAGGAGCTGCGAGTAACCGTTGACTCGTCACATTTGATCAACGGACCTGGTCTTAGTCCAATCGCGCGTGCTCGCCAAGACGAGCATGATAAGCTTTCATCGACGGCAGAGTATGCCATACCGAAACTATGGCTGCGAAAGCTCTTGGTCCTCGAGAACTTCACGAAATTCTGCTTGGTCGTGCGTGTGAGACATGGTCATTGTACAAAGCATATGCTCTCAGTGGCAGACGAAGTGATGGGTTGGTCCAAGGATGAATTCTCGAGGCTGCAAGGTAGGAGCTTCGATATCGTTGTGAGGGTATGGGGTCCAGAGTGTCCGAGCAGATTGGAGTATTTGCAATGCCTGTAGAACACTATCATAATGATCCGACGGTTTTGGTACCTATGTTACATCTCTTCTACTTGGTTTGCATCCAAATCCAGCTTTTTCTTGATCTGCTTCCTCCTCAACTTTCGCTCCTTGTCGTCTTGCTCCTCGAGCATACAGAAGTGACACTTGCCAACCTCCTTATTCTCGAGCCACAAGTAATCAGGTATGCCAGTGCGCTTGTAGATGCAGATGTTCTCGAACCCAACCATGACGCATGGGGCAATGTGTAAGTCGCGTGCGACATGTGGGCACTCTGTGTAGCCCATCTTGATTTGGTAGCACATCGTGGGGTGTGAAGAGTTGAGAAATGCTAGGTTGTATGGAGGTGGTGAGATGTATGGGAACAAGTCCAGGTGTTTGAGCAATGCTAATAACTTTTGGCGCAATGAGACAAATGTTTGCACGTCCTGCGAGACGGATTGATTCACCCACACGCGCCACTGCTGCTTTGCGACTTGCGGCTTGCACCCAGACATTGTGACAACACAAGGCCACGACAAAGCGCCCTCTCATTCATCCACTCATCCAACCCGGGTGGACTCTCAACGACTGATGATGACCCCAGTCCCATTCACCCCACACCCTCCAACGAAACACGCGCTCGCAGTGTGAGTGTAACGAATCTTGCTATCTTCAACTCGAAACAAGTAGCTATGTGGCGTCCCAACATCATTTCGCGTGCGATCAAGACCTGTAAACCCAAGGAGGATACCCACGATCCTCATCTCTTCATCAATCACGTAGCGTCTATTCACCATAGGAACGTGCTGCGGTAGTCTGCCAAGGTCGCATCTGGACGCGGAGAGATTCCCGCGTCCAGTATACGCACCACCTTCCAGACGAGCGCAGGGTGTTCCAAAAGGTACATGGACCATGACATCGCAACGACCTGCGTATGCGTCACCCTCAGCTTTGATGACTTCGCGTGACGATCGCTTGTTTTCTGGAACGGGATCCCACTTCTCTTGACTGTTCCAGTACTTGTACCCTGTCGCATTGAACGCCCAATCGCCCTTGCCTGTGACCAAGCTATTGATCAGGGAGACATCGCCTTCGTTGTTCAGTGTCATTTGCGTGTGAATGACATAACGATGCTTCGGAACCGTGACAATGATCTCGGTGAACGTTTTGCATTGTGTGGTGTCGTCCATCGAGCGAGTCGCGTCAATTGTCATGCCGAATGCCGGTGTACCATTGAGGATAGAGGGCATGTTGTTGTTCTCATTGTACACCATGTTGTAGGCTAGGTTCTCGAAACGATCATGCTGGCCGGTGGCCATCAGGTCGACGTACTGGCTTGCGACGTTGGCGAGGTGGGTACGTGTGCATTCGAACGCCAGCGCGCTGGTTGCCATAATGGCAAGTTTCAACCTCGTCGGTGCCATCTTAAGTGCGGTTGAGCAGTCACTGAAAAAGTCTGAAGCGCTTTGAAAGGCCGACTACAAGTGTAGGTCATATATGTGGGCGTGTCCATCTCATGTATTGGGCTAGTTCGGCACCTCTCGCCTCCACTTGATCAAGTCCATCCTCTTGGGTAGATCTAACCAACAGATCATGCTTAACGTTCGCCCTGATACTGAACAGTTGTTGATGCTGTTCTCAATTGTATACGGACTGTGTGGGGTCAGTCGACAATTGCCCTGGTTCAAGCCGCAAGTCGACCCCACATGACAACGAACGCGACATGCCCAGAGATCGAGATTTATCGATATCTTGAGTTGGGAATTCTCTCGAGTCGCAAATTCCAGCAGTCGAGCGTTGTTTGGCGTCCAAGGTGAACTCCGATGTTATTGTTAAAGGACGCTGATGATGGTCGAAGCTCCATGGAGGTTGTCCAGGTTCTCAGAGCTCGTCCGGTCTTCTTACACCAGGAACATCGTCACATTTCCTCAATCGACATGCAATCCACGATGCTTCGCAAATGTTTCTGCAATGATCTTCGTCCCACATGTCCCAGAATGTGTTCATCGAAGCCGCCTAAAATCGATAAGTTAGTGAATCGCCGTCATGATACCAGAGAAAAGACGCACAATATCCTGGGGCAAAGGCTTCCTTGGTGCCGCAGCAGCCTTCTCTCGAGGAGGCGGCGGATGCTGTTCTGCCCAGAGTAAAGAAAACCCATACCAGACCGTGCGGACCAGTAGCAGGCTGAGGATCAGCACGAGCAGCGCATGTGCTACTCGATACAGTATTTTCATCTCGATGGAAAAAAATTAGCACCTTTTGATTTCGATGGCGACACAATCGTCGACCAGCGCATTGTGGCAACGGAGCTGCCTAGCCGACCCATGGATCTTCGTGTCGCGCTGTCCCAAACAAGTTAGGTCGAGCCTCAGCGCGTTTGTCGCTACTCGCCTTTTGGTGTTCCCCTCTGCTTGCTCTTCTTTGCAATACACCACGGTGTCGTGCACTCCCTTCCAAACATGTTATCTCAGTTTGCCAAACTTCAGTTGGGACTGTGATAGTTTTCCGGAGTTGACGTCTGCTGACTCTTTGAGACAATCTTCAGCTAGCACCACGACTCGTCATGGTCAAGTACCTTGCATTGGGCTTCACACATGCTTATATACTTCTACCATCTGTCTTTCTTCGATGTTTCAAGCATCCTCAATCCGCTACATCAATCGTATTGACAACCAGAGCCTCGAAGAATCGGGCATCTAAGATCAACGCTGTGCCATCGAAGGAGTCGCGCAGGATGGAAAGCGCTCCAGAAACGAAGCAATACTATTACGGTCGCCAACCACTGGCGATTACAGGTGTAGTTCGATGATAGCAATTATAAAATACTCTGGAATCGAAACATACCCTTCGGTCTCATGATCTCAGAGTGTTTCGAGCGGAACCGTCCTCGAGCCCAGCTTCGGCGTTTACCACGGGGGCAGGATGACGCTGGGATCACTACCCATTGAGCGGAACACTGCGTCCAGCTTTAGGTCGAGGCTTGGCCCCATCCAGGACAGGGAACTTAGAAAAGTCTGCGCAATAGTTTGGCCATATGTGAGAGACTGATCGGATCCATTCGAGTATTTAGTGTGGGAGAATAATAAAGCAATATCATAAATCAAGAATCCTTTGTTGTTATTCGCAAATGCTCGTGCTACGCAAGTGAATCTGTCCAAGATAATATGTTCGGGTCTGTTTAGTTTAAGATACTGTGAAAGCTTAGGTGCATAGGTCGCAACCTCAAAGCTGCCACATGCCTGCGCAGCGGCTCTCGGTTGATCTCTCCCGAGCTCTCCAAACATGTATGGAAGCAGTTTTCAACGCTTCGAATGACGGCTCTGTCTCGGCCGGAACGCGGGCTCTAAGTCAATTTATGGACTTGTCCCTGAGTCAGACCCAGCGCTGCGCATTCGCAATTTGAATCTTCTTGGACTGTTAGGATTCTGAAGGCCACTAAGTCCCAACGCTCCCGCTCTCTTGCGCGTCCGATCGTTACACACGTGAGCGTCCAACGGTCGCGGGTAGATAGACAAGCTAGAGACGAAAGTAGTAAAGCTCGCGGCCATGACGTCGCTCTGAGGAAAAACCCCCACCAAAGAGCCAGATTGGACTAAAATCGTTGTGAGCATCAATGCTAGTAGCACAAGCGTCTCGAACTTTCTGTGCCATTCGAACTTGTGCAAATGTCGATAGCTCGTGAAAACAGTATCGCGTCTTTCCGGGCGCTCAACAACGCCTCGGCCGTTAACGTTCGCCACCATTATTTCTATTACAATCCCACAATCTGCTGTGGCTAGGTAGCTTTATCGCTCCTCGAGTTTGCTTGCATCCACAGACCCCTTTCCTTCACCCAAAGGTTACGACATCGATATTTCACGCCATGGGCCTTCTCGAATTGCCTCCAGAGATACTCGATCTCATCATTGATCGCACCGCGCCAAATGGTCTGGAAAGTTTCGTACTATCATGTAAGGTCATTTATGAGCGTGCGAAAACCCAGATTGAACAGCACAATCACATGACACGGAAGTGGCGCAACACATCCAATGCGTCTCCTTCTCTTCGCGGTGATACTTTGAACATCCTACACGAGATTTCGCGGCAGCCGATAATAGCCGAGTACATTCAATCTCTCAGTCTCTGGGATCGAAGAACGGACGAAGAAGTTCAGCCCGACCCCACTACAAGTAGTTTCCGCCACGATAACACGGCGCTTGACAGGATCAAACAAGTGCTGAGCGGTGCTGAGTACTTCGTCAAAGCGGACATCCAGGAATGGTGGCATCAGATCATCGAGGAGGACGAATTTGACGACGAGGCGAATGTAGATAAGCTTTATGCCACGGTGGCATTGCTTGCGCTACTACCCAACCTGAAGACTCTCCAACTACCGGACCGATGGCATGAGGTACGGAAAAACGAGGCAGCCGAAGCCTTGGTGCCTTCGGTGGAAGCGCTTGTCAACATCTCCAATGCCAGCACGCACTCCATACGGCCATTGGCTGCGTTGGAAACGCTCCTTCCGTTCGTTGAGGAAGGATACGATATCAAGGTCGGACTCCAGTGCCTCGTCCCGTTCATGGCCCTGAATAGCATGCGAAATCTGTATGCTGTAAGCTGTGTGGCTGTCAACGATGACTGGGTGGAGACTCCTTTCGAATGGCCCATCTCAACTCCTAAATCTCCATTGACCCGAATCGAGCTGGCGTCTTGCTGTATGGATGCTGGAGGTCTATCAGTTCTGTTTGCAAACACCCCAGCCCTGACAATCTTCCGATACTCTCATCAGACCAAATGGGACGGTGTCGAAAGCGATTGGAATCCTGGCGAGGTACTTGAAGCACTTGCCAACTACCACGGAAGCCGACTGCTCGAGCTTGCAATCACTGTTGATGAACTCCACGGCGAGGTCGTTAACGGACTATCGTCATTCTTGCGTTTCGAAAAGCTGCAGAAGCTGGAGGTCGATGTCATCCCTTTCTGTGGTCCGCCTCTTGAGAGTGGCCAACGCCTGGGTCGCAATGCGTTCACACCCGAGGGCGCGACGCCTTGGGCTCATGCTGATATACCGTGTATGGGAGACATGCTTCCCAAGAGCATTCTGGAATTACAATGCAACACGGACTACCCCGAGCCATCTGGACAAGCTCTCCTGGCCTTGTTCAAGAACATCAAAGATCGAAGGAAGGACAAGCTATTGCATCTTCACAAGGTCATACTGTGGCAGTATCGGTCGAGCTCAGCTCAGGAGATTGCGGATAATCACGACATTGAGCTGGAAGTCTTCGATGAGAACAGCTCGATCGTTCGCCCCAGATCGATGATGCCGCAGTGGAAGCGAGACTTCGACGCTCGGGTGGGCGGCATTGTATTGACAACTTTAGACTGAACCCGGATTTTTGGACGGGAGCCACAAATATACCATCGTGAGCCATGCGCTGGGATTGTTCCAATGGCGCGGGTCGTCAGCTGGCGTCCGAGCCGAATGCAGCATTCGATGCAGTGAGAGGTACAAATTGTCTATGCGACGCGTTAATGTCGGAGCGGGCTCTTCACTTCATGCTAAAGCATTGGTAATATCTACGGTATATATTCTGTGGTTACTAGAAACGCGTGATGGGTTCTATTATTGATGTGTCATGTCATCATTCTTGCGTCATGGCTTGGTGCAGGGGATGGACACACCCTTTTCAAGCTAATGTACCTTCGAACATTTCTCCGAACAATCTTGTGATAATCTTGAAGCGTATTCAATTCAGTGGAAATTAGAGTCGATCTTGTATCAGCTATATCGCATAAGCTCTGACTTCCGATCCACCTTCGTCAGGAAAACCTCTACAGCTTCGCAGCAGTCTTCTCACTCTCCAGCTTCGCCGTGATTGGACCTAACAAGTTCTGCATAAAGTCTTCTGACAACGGCTCTTCGCCCGTACCCTTTCCCTGAGGCGGTTCAATCCCCCACTGCGGAATAACTCGAGGCCCGTTCAATGTAATCTCCAGTACACTACCGCACGGATAACCTTTATTCTGCAGCAAGTCGAGGAGCTGTACGGCGCATGCATCTGGAGTCAGGAACTTCTCTTCATCTACGGAGAATTGCTTCATCTTGGCAGCGTCGAAGAGCGGTGTTAGGACACCACCGGGGCAAAGGGCTGTTAATTTGATCCCGGTGAGCGCCTCGGTGTCTTTCATGGATTTAACGAATCCGACGATGGCATGCTTGGTGGCGCAGTAGAGAGGTGCGGCGATGTTTCCTGCTATGCCAGCGATTGACGCCTGTTCTGATCAGCACATGCGCGGTTTTTTTGATATGAAGTCAACTGCACCACTTACGATGATACAAACACTCGCTCTCTTCCCCTTACCCAAGCTCTTCCTTATCGCCATCCTCGTCAACTTGATCGGATGATTAACATTTACTTCGACTTGCTTATAGCCTCCATCGTCTTCCGGATCCTGCCAAAAGTTTGAGAATGGTGGTTCAAATAAGCCAGCACAAATGCCGTATGCATCAGGGATATCGTTCCATTTCTTTTCGCATGCATCAAAGATCTTGTTGAAGTCGGACCACTTTGTGACGTCTGATTGGACGTAGAGAATGTTCTCCTTGCTTGCAGTGAATGTGTCGAAGTCTAGTGTGGTTTTGAGATCTGCTACCAGGACTCGGGCACCGAGGTCGTGGGCTTGTTTGGTAAGGGACAGCCCAATACCTACACCTGTGAGTCTCGAATATATACTCATGTTCTATCGAGGACCTCACCTGAAGCCCCGCCCGTGATCAAGATGATCTTGCCACCGCTGAGTGGTTGATCGATTGACGTCATATTAGATGATATACAGCTATATGCGACACGGGTGCTCGATACAAGAAGATTTACGTTTCAAGTAAGAGGTACTCCCTATCGCGAAGCGGTTCGGTGGTCATAAGTTTGGACGGTCGTGAGCGTAGGTTGCGGGCCGGGTAAGGGACTCCGCATTCCGGCTGCTGTAGCTCCAAGTCGCGTGGCGAGACGTGAGGGGCTGTTGCATATGGTCAAGTTGCACATGGCAAACAGCAGTAGCGAGTCAATGCGAGAGTTCCTCACATCTCCGCGCTCGCGACAATGGTGGATGAACCGCGGGGTTGAGCACGCTCAAACGGGCCATTGCGATTGGACGAACCTGATCGCATGCGTATGGACTTCGAGTCTCATGCATCGGAGCGTCTCTACTGAGACACGTCTTCGAGTTTCCATCTAGACTTCACGTTTCTTTTTGTTTATGCGCGCGAGCTCGATGAAACGCGAGATGCACAGGACGCGAGGTGCAGGATCGATTCTCCCTTGCGCCTTTCCGCAAAAGGTATGGCGCGCCTTTCCGAGCGTCCTTCAACATGGCAGTAAGGCATGCTTAAGGACTGCCTTCGATTTCTACGAGATCGCCGAGATTATATCTCCTATCACCAAAGTCATGAATACTGTCTCAGGCTGACAAGTCCGGAATTGTTGTGATTGCATTCTGGGCTAGGCCCGCTCATGGACTACCTTTCCATCAACAATCATACTCAGTTCAGTCCCGACCGTGACAGCTATACTCGACATATCGAACAGATATTCCTCGTCCCTCTTCACTACATCTAGGTAGTATGCATCTTCGTAAGCCCTCTCGAAGTCCTCAAAAGACTTGTACCAGAAGTCGGCAATGCCATCGTAGGAAAGCGCAGTTTGAGTGAGTCGAGACTTGTGCTTGGATGTTGTGTGATACTACTTACACATCAGTAAACGATTGAGATCGTGTAGATAGGTGTTGCAGGTTGGGGGAATTGCAGTGTGCTCAAGAGATGGAGACACACCTGCACGTATCTCACGCAATTGTGCTTCTGCAGCCAGGACGTGATCAATGGACCATGCCTGTTTGCCCAGTGGTCGTTGAACTCATCTTCAGTTAATTTGGGATTGCGCTTTGCGCATACGGTCACGCGTATGAGCTGGTCTGTTGACATTGTGACGAGAGGAAGGCAAGCTGGAGACCTTTTCGTAGAATACGCATGCGCATCCGTCTTCTGGTAAACGTAATAGTATCATGTGAGGTATGTGAGTGAGCACACGAAATTATCTCCAGTATAGCTGAGTGCTCTGGCCTGAATGAGTCATGACATCATCAAAGGAAGGTCTGACTGTGCTGTTTAGCTCTAAAGCTCTGAAGCCGAAGTAAATTTCCTTGCGCAGTATCGCATAGTCCTCATACGTTCACCAATATGGTAGGGATCGAACTGGCTCAACAGGTGGTTCTTGTCGGCCGCTGACTCTGCCTTCAGCTAACAATACCATCCGCCGTCGATTTGCATCGCGTCTGTGGTGATGAAAGACGACGCATCTGAGGTTAAAAACTCGATCAACGGCGGGACTTCTGCCTGGTGCGCTGCTCTTCCCAAGGCGAGAAAGCTCCAGTCGATCTCGGAACCCTTGATCTCTATCGACTTCCGTAGCATTGGCGTATCAATTGGTCCACTATGTTCATCAACTCCAGTTCTTGCAGAATGATTCAAGATGCGTACGGGCAGATACAGTTCACTCTGATCTTCTTCGGGCCCAACTCTTTCGCCGCAGCTCTCGTCATGCCATCAACCGCGTGTTTCAATGCACAATACGCCAGATTCTTCGCCGCACCGATGAGACCTAGGATGCTCGCTGCATTGACGATTGCAGCTCCCTCGTTGAAGTGCGGTACTTGTGCCCGTAAGCAGTTCTTCAACCCAACTACATTGACACCCATCACGAAATCCCAATCATCGTCCTCCAAAGCGTCGATACCCGCGATATTTGCTTGCTTCCCAATCACACCAGCGAGATTGGCAGCGCCATCTAGCTTTCCGAACTTCTCGACTGTTGCAGTGACCCATGCTTCCACAGCTTTGCGATCTCTTACATCGACTACCTGCGCGATGACTTGCGCACCGGATTGTTGAAGTTCAGCTTCCAAATCTTTCAGTGGCTTCTCTTGTACGTCTGCAAGAGATATCTTTGCGCCCTTCTTCGCGAAGAGGCGTGCTGTCTCCAGCCCCATTCCTGAGGCGGCGCCAGTGATGACTATGACTCTATCCTTCAGAGACATGGTGCGCTATGCGTTAATTTGCACGATTTTGATGGTGAGAGAGTGGATTCAAAAGATCAAGTTAATCATTTACGGTGCAGATGATCGAGACCTGTAGATGCAGGTGTGGAGGAAGGTGTGATCGCCCTGCGTGAGAGAATGTACGTTCGTTGCAACGGCTTTTGCTCCATTGCAGCGTTTGGTAAAGTGAACTTGCGGCCTATGGCTGCCGATACCCCGAGCCATCGTATAATGGTGCTTGGTGGTCGAGACAGGCGACTTGATGGTGGATGACTTTTCCCGAAGTGACGGCGAGAACCCCGCAACAGGTGCCGTAGATGCACTTCAACCATGGCCATCGGCAGCTCGGCAGCAACGTGAAAAGGAATGCAGCGGAAAGGCCTGTTCGATGGAAACTCTTTCGTGATGACTGTTCAAACTGAGATGATTAAGTCCCTTCCGTGTTGAACGGCAGGATCAGAAGTAGACAAGAAGCGACCCACGCAGTTGCGCTGCGTGGGGGGCACACCAAGAAAGAAAAGCACAACCACTCAATACAATATTCAACAGCGCAAAAGTACAATTTGAAAACAAAAAGAAGCAATAATCAAGGGCCGAACCGGAGTCGAACCGGTGACTTCGGGAAGACGGTCTTGGTGAACTGCAGTCCTACACTCTACCACTGAGTTACCGGCCCGTTGTTGTTATGACTTGATGACTAAGATTTCAAGATTGAAAAAAATATATCCAATCGCAATCAAATCTTTGTAGTGTCCTTCGTGGAAGAGAGTGTTCAGGCACGCGGTGTTGAAGTAGCAAGGTGGGGGCTGCGGGGCAAGCAAGCGGGCGGTGAGTAGTTTGGGACACAGTGGCAACATCCATCGCTTTGCCTCACAAGAGATTTCATGTTCAGCTAAAATCTTCGTGATGAACAGGTGCAGACTAGACGTAGCCCAAGATTCCATCCATACAATTTTGGATTGCTTCGTGTTCATATGATCTATGTTCTGGAATATCTGGAAAATTTTCATGCATCCTCGTTTTGCTCAAATGCCTCAAGATCTGCAGCTTCTTGCTTCTCCCCTGTCACCAACCGCGAGTAGCTTCCTGGTCCCTTTGCTCCGTTGGGGACATGGAACCTCAAGTCCACACGCATCAAAGCATACATGTACACCGTCAAGATCTCAACTCCAAAGTTGAAGACATAGAAACAAGCCTTTGAGAAGTATCCCGGAAGAGGTTGAGTCCGCAGAACAGGTGTCTGCCACGAGGTCGCACAACGATACCATGCACCTAGTGTGACAAGGAAAGTGCCGGCAAGGAGGACTGCTATTTTGACACTCAACTTCCCATGGCCAAAGGACTCATGTGGTGTACGTCGCGGGAGTGCGAGCGCGAGGCCGACGACCAGGAAGGGCAGTGAGCTGACAATGGCGAAGTATGTCTGTCCGTATAACTGGATCGCGCGATCGATGAACAGTGTCCGTGGTCGAAGTATGTAAAAGCTCTGGACCACGGTCGTGATGACCATCACCAGTGTGACTACGACCAGGGCGAAGATGACAGTGAGGAAGGCGTTGCCGCTGCGGTGCCATCCTAGTCTTGGGTGTAGTGACCGCAGGATACGTTGCGACCAGAGCAGATTGATGATGAAGATCAGGAGAACGCCCGCAGCCACGAATATTGATGCGGCGATGGCGAGACGGATGTTGGTTGGGAGACAGATACTGGCAATGCGGAGAACACACGTTGTAATCCGAGCCATCGAGAAGCCTGTTGCATGTGGTCAGTCAGAGGTTTCGCATGGACAATGGTAGGACGGAGCGTACCAAACAGTACTGCATTGAAGAGGAACTTGTGACCCCTTTTGTTGTTCTTCTGGAAAATGGTCATGTGCCAGGCTGCGCTACCGATGTAAAGCGCCAGTAGGACTGCGGTGATAGGTATATCGACGCTTTTCGTGGGGTGGCCACCCAGGGACCATGTTTTCGGCATGTATGGAGGGCCATGATTCACTTGCGACATCTTCGCGTCTGATAGGAGAGTTGATGCCTTCGGACTATAGGCCGGTTTGGCAGCTGGTCGTGAATGTATTCAAGGTTGTGACAATGAGATATGAGGGAGGCGTTTGTGTATGACTCTCGGCAGCGGCAGCGCCCATGATTTATTTCAGCCCATCTTCGCGTTCGCGGAGGAATCAAATCTTGACGAAGGTGTATCGTGAAGTCGGCCTGCCGCTCTCCGTCGGTGGTAAATGAGGCCGCAAGCGTGGTCTAGACTTCAAGGTCGCACTTGAGTAATGGGAATTCATCGCAGACTGAAGCTGATTGGGTCAAATTGTGCAGGGACTGTTTAGAGATTTGTGTGGGCGGTTGTGGCTCAGCCACGCCCGTCCGATACGCCGATGACGCTTGTCGGCCACCAACCGACCGAGAGCGCGAGACGCCGATGGCACCGAACACCGCTGTTCTCCCCACCAACGTCATCAGCAATTGCTCAATAAGGAGTCCTGCGACCAATGCAAGTTTCAGCAACACTTATCAATCCAATATACAGTCCTGAACGGGTTCGTGATGTTGGATAATCCATGCGTTGCGTGCGAAGCGAGCACTGTTTGGCCCCCATTTTCGTTCGGTCGTTCGGTGACGATTGGCCTCCGGACAGCCAACCTGTGTGGCATTCGCTTCAGCCGAGAGGGTGCAGTGCACATCTTTCCATCGTCAAATAACGAATCTTATTCAGTCACTGCTACCAACAACACAGATGGGGCCGCAGCAATTAATTGTACCGATAAAGGCGACGACTGCATGCCTAGAGATGAGTCGTGCGTGGCGATGATCAACGAAGGGAGCTCGATGCAAAGGACGAGAGGCAAGGTAAAAAAGAGCGAAGGGTGTCACTGAGGAGCGAGATAGCGAAGTGAAGCTCAGCTTGCATGGCAAGGTAAGTAAAGTTCCTGCTTTGAAGGACTAAGGTCTTCATCGGCCCACAGACACCCCCTTTCTTCCTCGAAAAGTTGGTAAAATCTGGGCATCTTGCTGTCAAGATCTACCATATGGGGATTCAAAAGTACTACACGTGCTTCAGGCCAGGATCTGCAGCTTTCTCGGCCCGGACAGTCACGGGAGTAAGTAGCACCTAGATTTGACGGAGCTCATGCGTCGTCACTTCAAATGACGCCTTATCTTCTTTGGCTCCGAAGTCATGACACCTGCATGCTCCTCCAGAGACGAATATCGAATCTTTCGCCGCCTCCTTGCGAAGTCGTATGCCAATGCAAGATAGTCTGCCACGAACCCATCTTTCCAACCACAGGTATGGCGTGGTGTGAAAGGGACGACCCTATTCGATAGCGCGCTATATGTCTAGTCTTGTGCGCATGACGTGCCTCCCAGCCTGGTGGCCAGAATTACAGTTACGATTGCAACAATGCCCAGTTGAAGTTGATACGAGTTGCCGAAGAAACCGAAAGAGTTGGACAAGGAGATAAGGCTCGCTCAAGTTCTGGAGCACGGGGGTCTGTTCTTGCTCCTCTTGGTATTAAGATATATCGCTAGAGTGGTATCGCAGTTTTAAGAACGTCGAGTAAATACCTCCTTGACTGGTTTGTGAAGGCATTTCATGATTGTCCAAGGCAAAGTGAGAGCAGGATACAGCTGGAGCTCGAATATGATGAGATATCTTGGCCTTCGTTTCAGAGCGACTCGTGAATGGGGAAAAAGGCAAAGCGAGGATGGGAAGGTTCGAAAGAAAGAGTGGATCAACGCATGTTCGCCGGCCTGCTCTTGCTTCAGCGGCACAGTGCATTGATTCTTCGATGCATTTACAGCAGTATCGACACATTCTAACAATCTCCGTGGTTTGCACCTCGCTCCCTCCACCTGTGTGTGCCACTTTGAATCATTTGGTATGGTTCGCGCAACTGAGCTTGACGATAGGCTTATGCCAAGGTATGCATGCCTAATGGTTAGCAAATCAATACAATGACCGATACCGCGATTCTGTGTCGAACGTTCACCTGTCTTGTTCTTTTAGCATTTATGCGTGTCTGTGCAAAGACCACAACCCTGCGTGAAGTCGCAACTTTGGTGGAATTGCTGCATGACGTCACTTCAACTTCGAGATACTAACTTGTTGCGCGGAGACGCGTCTCTCATTCACCTCCACCTTCACCACGCATTCGCGAATCCTGAGACTGTAGACATGAGATGAGGCCTGATGACCGCGATACTCATGAGATACTATAAGTTATTGTCGCCGAGTCATCTTGTTGCCAGCGAATTGACGCGCTTATTGTGCAATGCCGTTCTCACAATGCCTCTGCGAGACCTGGACGGTATTGCCAATGCTGTCGTCCAAATGACTGGGCATTATTTTGGTAACAGCAGCAGCTCAGAATGCGATCTGCGAGTTGCTAACTTCTGCTGGATTTTGAGTCTTTTTGGTTTTGCATCATGGCTCTCTCTCTCTGAGTAATCCAACCATTCTACCACTCTACCACGAAGTGTTGTCGGATTCACCTTACAATGCCACGTGGCTTTGGGTCAATGCGTGTCGAAAATTTGTATTGTGTTTGTAGGTAATAACGGGTTCGCGACCACGACGTACTGCTTCCCTCTTCCTCACCATCTCGATAACTCAAGTCCTCGCAACCTGGATGTCGACAACTTCGCTTCCCAACTTCCTCATCGCCTGAAACCTACCGCATACAGCAGTATGGATTCTATTCCAACCCTCTTCCCCGCGGCCATGGCAACAGCTGTCGTGCTCCAGAGCATTGGGTTGCCATTCATTATTGCTCGCGCTTACGTAGTCCGACGGGTCCACAGATTAGGAATCGAAGACATTCTCTCCTACCTGGCTTGGGCAGCCTCCCTCGTCCTCGCAGTTTTGGTATGCATCAACGCTCACCAAGTGGGGCGACATAAATCAGATGTCAGCAAAGAGCAATACATCGAAGGCATCAAAATGCTGGATACTGTTTACATATTCTATGCGCTGTCCGCAGGATTAGCAAAAGTTTTGGTACGGACTCACCGCACCGAGAAAAGTCACAAATCTCGTGCTCCTGTGAGAAGCCGACTGCCAGGCCGATCGATCCGAGTCCTGCCTAAATGTCGAGCTTGACTAACACAAGTCAGGGTATGTTTCGTGTCCGTGTCATGTCTGAGAACCGCGAGTACACACCGGATATCGTTTTGTGAACACCCCATGCTAACGTTCCACACTAAGTTTTCCTCCAATTCAAGTGGCTATTCACACTACCAATGCGCGACACTGCTTACTATGTCATCACGGGATTTCTCGCGGCCAATTTTCTCGCATACAGCACGTTCATACTCATCTACATTTTCATGTGCTGGCCGCGTAAGAAGATCTATCATCCCGAGCTCAAAGGACGTTGTTTAGGCTGGAAGGAGATAAACATTGCGATTGGCGCAGTGAACACAGTCTCCGACATAGAGGCCTTGCTAGTGCCCGTCTGGTGTGTCTGGAGAATGCATCTGGATCGCAAGAGAAAAATTTCGGTGATCGCAGTATTCGCAGTAGGGGCGCTCGCCGTCGTTGTGGGCCTTCTTGGGATGTGTCGGAGGGTTCGCATCCTTCGAACGAACGACTACACCTGGCACCTTACTGGATTAAACATCATGTGTGTGGCAGAAATCGGTCTAGTCATCATCTCCGCTTGCTGTCCTGCTCTCAAGCACGCCTTGCGACTCAGGAAGCAAGGCACCGAATTGAATACCAGGAGACATTCTGGCGCCACGGTAGAGCACTCGCCACCGCCATCAGTCTTGGATTATGGTGCTGCCAGACTGGATCAGGCTCATGCATCTCCACCGAAGCTGTCGGTTGTTTCCGAACGCCGTCTCATGGACACGCCGTACGATGTTCAGACGTCAGCGTCGCCAAACAACCTCTTCAGCGACACAAGAGCAATCGTAAGTAAGTAATGGAATGAATGGAATCTTTGTCTCGCCTGACGGATATAGTAGAAACTTCGCACCCACAGCCGACTTCGCACGCAAAGGGTGTCCAGAGGTCGTACCAACGCGACTTCTGAGCAGATGTCTTGGAGACGCACGATTGATAGTGACCGCAAAGTGTCTTAGAGTTTGGCACTCTTGAGCAATTGTTGACTGGCGTATTGGTAGTTGCAATGCACTGTGAGAGGCTAATCTACGATTGGTGGGAAGATCTGGCAGAACGCGAAGAAAGGCAGACGGTGCTGTAACACCGCGCCGCGTCGCGTCAACATACGCTAATAATCGAATCCAAGTTGGTCATGTGTTTTGAACAAAGTAAACGTTGTCAATATCACAATCGATTGACTCGAAATATGAACGATCTGGTCCTGCAGACTCCATGAACATTTTCATTCCATTTCAAATTTGCCCAGCGATGACGTAACACGGTCTAGTGTGCCTTCCCTGCGTTCCAGGCTCTACCTTCAAAGGCTCTACCATGATCGGCAGCACTATGGCTTCCTTTCCCGCATGCTAGTATACTCCTCGCCGCATTCGTCAAGCACTCATACTCCATGGAAGCTATGCATCATGTCGATGATCGAAAAGCTACCCGCAGAGCTGTTGCTGCAGATTGCGTCCCAATTTGTTGGCCCACATAAAGAAACCGATCTTTGCAGTTTGAGTCTGACATGTAAACGCCTCCAAAAAAACAGCCCAGGATGTTCTCTTCAAGTCACCAAGACTGCCATGCCCTTCGAGAGAGGACAAGTGCTCGCACGCCGCACTGCTCACGCGGACCATGATCGAGAAGCCCGAGCTCGCAAGAAAGATACGACACCTTTCCTTGACCATTGCTAGCTACAAAGCGACGATTGGGTCAAGCAAGATGACACGACTAGCCCTCAATCAAGCTGGTCTTGTCGGACGATACGGCACAGTTTCGAGAGCTTGCGAAGCATTCGCTGTGCAATCCCAGCGCAAGCTCACTGAATGGACGAACAGTATCGAGGAAGGTAAAGACTTGTCGTACTATGGTGCATGTCTTGCATTCGCGCCATGCTTGGATCACTTGATCTCCTTCTGCATGAGCCTCCAGGGTCGGTCAGCGAGCGTCTACTCAACGTCATCTTTCGCTGGGAAATGAATATGGTGCTGGATAAGCTCCCCGCTTTTCGAAATCTTACTTCCCTCACCTCGCATCATACGTTACCATGGTGTATGGTCAGTCTGCCCACGCTATGACACTTTCAAGTGGGGGTTCGTAAAGCGAACATCCTGCCTGATTACTTTCCGGACTCGCCAAACCAACTGGAGCTCATAAGCCTCGTAATCGTCTGCTGCGACAATGTATTGGTTCCAGACATAATCCTTTGGGAATGGTTGAGGACGTCGTTCAAACACATTATGGAGCTAATGCATCGCACCACCAATCTCGAACATCTCTCGCTCAGAATCGGATGGCAACCTTCGCGCGGACCGCAACCGCATTCTGGACATGCATGGGATTCTCTACTATCCCGAGTACCACCGTTGGAGAAATTGATCTTGCTCGAAATTGACACCTTTGACACCATAGAATGTGAGCTGGACAGGCTGTTCCATTGCTTGAGCAGAAAAGGGCCACCGCCATCGACGTTACACGCCAGACCACTGCTGAGCCTCGCTCAATTTCCTAATCTTGAACGGCTTGTGCTGCCTCAAAGCGCCCTTCTTAATGAGGTCCAGGAATACTTATCGCCATTGGTGGCGACGCAAGGTTCTCCGACGACTCTACAAACGATCGAGGTCATCAACTCGACGCATCTCGACGCATCTAGTCGATCTACTCGCCCAACAGCTCGTGTGGGATCGACATCAATTCCCAGCTCTAGATCGAATTTTCTTATGGTGTAATGAAAGGCAACAGCCACTAGAGAAAGACCTTGAGGATGTCGTACAGCGGTCTAAGTTCAGTTTGCCGCTCCCGATCTCGTCTGGGGGAAGGACATATCAACGGCCGCCATCGCAAGCAATGCATTCGTCGAACCAATTGACTGAAAGCAATATTCACTCAGAGTCCGAGAATGCAGTGATTTGGGAAGAGCTGCGGGCGGCTGGGATTAGTGTGGTAATGCATGGTCCACACGACAGGCTCATTTGGAGGCGACATCCATAATTCACTCCCTCTTCGGAGCCACATCTCTGCACCGAGAAGAAGCTTTTATCTATTGGGGAGATTTGATATACAGGAAGCGTGCGCCCCATGGTGATATGCCCGTGTTCCGCTTCCTGCATCGTGCATCACCATCTGGAAGCCAATGTTGTCTAACACTTTCAACTGTCCTATGCGGCCCATCAAGATGTACTCTCGATCCACTGCTCTCGCCATTCACGCATCCCGCCACGCTTCCATTGCACTTCCACTCCAGCATCCAGCAGCAATGACCAAGGGGTACTATCAACCTCGTAGTGGTACGAATCACTCGCTTCAACCGACCCCACCACGTTTCTTAAGCACGATACGTTGACTTGTTGCTCGCTAGATAATGCACGTAGTGTTCGATCGCCATTTTCGGATGGATAACTTCGATGGTGTGAATCAAAGCAGGCAATTTGCAGTATCGAGATGGCCCGTTTATTGAGAAGTAGAGTTCTTGTGGAGCGACTATACGTCGAAGCATCGGTAGCTGGTCAAGGTCGTGGCGAATTCGGTTGTCCTTGGTCGGTGAGGGCCTGACTTCAATAACATCGATGATCACAGATTCCAAGCATTTGTGCCGAAGATGCGCAGAGACCTTGTCCAAGTTACGTGGAGCACTGAGGGGCCTTTTAGCCATGCGTACACGCAACTGCAGGTGCTTCAATGCAGGTAGACACGGTGGACAGACGTTCCCGAACCACGAGTATCGTTCTGCCGCCTCAATTGCCCGGCTCATCAAGAGGTATGTAGTCTCCGATGTCAATGAAAGAGACTTTTGAGCAGCAACGGCCGTGAAGGGGGTGTACAAAGCATGTGGGATGGGTGCATACTTCTCACGTGTGTGATATAGAATAAGAATGAAGGACTGAGTTGATTGTATAGCTACGAATGAGGGAAGCTATATATATGTGTAGACTGAGAGAGCGTACGGATAACCCTGCTAGCGCGTAACAATACTAGTAGGATACTTTCGAGATCTGAGGCGACGTGGGCGCGCTGCAGCTTCAACAAGCATCAAAGCTCCCACGATACAAGATCGGTGCACTCTAGGGAAACTAGAGAGCGAGATGGCGGTATCGCAGACAAGGAGAGGTTGTGCGGTAGCCTGATGCCTTCAAAAGTTCTTTCACCTTCAGCATCCAAGAATAGCAGGCATGCAATGCGTCTAGTTTGCCGTTGTCGAGAACTCGAAGTCTTCTTTGAGGCTGGAATGCGAATCATTCGAATTCCTCAAACAGATGAGGGCAAGATGCTCAAAGCAGGGATGCCTGATATGACGACGCCCGCAAGTGAAGTGTCATCCGATTCGCATCCTGCCTTGATGCGCTCAGTCCAAGCACGTTGCATCTCTGGTGTGGCCCATGTCGTGGTTTCGCAGCTTACGTAGGTTTGGCAGAGATCGATAATGTCTCGCCGTCGAGGCTCGCAAAGTTCACGGCACCGAGTAGCATTCTTGAGGGGCTGAGGTCCAAGGTTTCTCGAACCGTTGGCCCCAAACAACGAACTGTAGACTATGCACCTTTTGTGTTAAATCGTTCCTCACAAGCAGTGTGCGGCAGACGAGAGCAGTTCGTGGGGGACCGAAACCGGGCTCGTGATATTCTTGGTCGGCTGGAGTGTCTAATGTGCGGATCACAATAGAGCGGTGTAGAACTTCCTGTGCGACTGATTGAAAGTTTCTCGCTGTGAGGGAAAGCCTGCAGAGGTCTCGTTGGCTAGAGCGTGCATGCCGCAGGGCGCTTGCAAGCTCATCTGCGACGTTAAGAAGGATTTCGAAGGGCAAATCGTCAAGCCGCGCCATGCTGGCAATGTCGAGAACTTTGGAGTTGAGTTTGAGGTGAAGGGAGGCAGGTCGCAGTTGAGGTTAGCGTGGAGTGGATTATGACCAGAAGTGGATATGAGAAGGCGCGGACGCTCAGACCATGTAAAGCCAGGGTCAATCCGGACACGTGAAGGTGCAAAATTGGAAGTGCGCATGCTTGAGAAGAGGTCGTCGCACTAACACGAATGGGAGGGCCAGATGTAGATTTATTATGCAAAATGTGTCGTCGGGCTACCATACTGAGTCAGTTTGCCTTGCGGTCGGCGCTGGTCTCCAGACAGCATGGCCTGCCTCAGCCGGAGCAGTGGTCGCAGGTACATCATAACACCTCCCAAACCATCCCTTGCTTGTACAAGTGCTGGTGGGTGTACTTTGGGTGGTCGTAGTAGCGGTGGTAGTCGTAGTGGCTCCCGTCTTGTCCTTGCAACCAAACCAACCGGGCGTGTGGCAAGTGCTTGTACTTGCCGAAGTGCTTGAAGTGCTCGTGCTCGTTGAACTTGTCGTGGTCGCGGTCTCATCGCGACAACCCCACCATCCAGGTGTCTTGCATGTTTCAGTGCGCGTCCTCGAGGAGGTGGTAGTGGGTGCGGTGGTTGTGGTTGTTGATGGCTTTGTATGAGTTCCGTTCTCGAATTTCCACAAATAGCAATCGACGCAGTCAACATCTTCGCCCACACATGTCGCTGCCTTCTCGTACTTTTGGTAAACATTGTCGATCGCATACCTAAGGCTGTGTGTCTGTGTGCTCTGTCTCCAGCCCCAGTCCTTAACCACGTCATACGCGCAGCGCTTTCCAGTATGGCAAAGAGTCTCGAAGGCGTAGCCGCCAATGGAACAGAAGCTTGACGTTCCGCTGCATGTACCCATGTAGACGGGGTCTGCAGTATGCCCAAAATGGAAACCTCCAGTGTTACTTCTTAAGGGAGTGGTGTCGCCTGCAGTAGGAAGTCCGAGGCGTCGCGCGGCCAAGGCTTGGGGATATGTCTCGAATGTCACAGCCGGGATGCCATGTTGAAGCCCAATGAGCGACGCGAGGACGCCACCCAAGCTGTGGCCGACTGTCATGATGTTTGCTTCCGGGTAAAGTGTAGTAATCTCGTCATACAGCTCTAGAGTCGCCGCATAGTATCGGTTGGGCTGCTTCAACTCATCCTTAACGCACTTCTCGTCGCAGGTGAATGTATTGGTTTTGCAATCGCAAACTGTTCTCCAAAGATAGGATCCGCCCTGGCCACAACAACAAGATCCCATAAGATTGTCGTTCTCTTTATCGTGACCTGAGGTCCCGTTGCCTTCAAACATAGCCACGGTGGTTCCCTTGACGGCAAGGATAATTGTCGAATTCGTGTCGTCACTGAAGACGTGACCACGGATACCGCTATCGTCCCAGCCGAAAGGTATGGAAGTATTGTACGACTCGTCAACATCTAACCATCCGGGGTCGTCACGGCCAATCTTGTACGCGTCTTCAGACATGTAAGCAAAGTTGATGATGGTGTCCTTGTCCTCGACATCTGGGCCTGGAATATCCTCGGACACCCAGATTGGCGACATGGGGACCTGAGCATCGTACAGCCGTACTGTGGGCCTATCGATCTTCACAGGCGATGTTTTGATGGGAAATGGACCATATTGACCTGCAGCATCCGCTATCGAGATTTGCTCGGTAGTGATATCGAGTCTGCGTGCCCGTGGTCCGGCCTGGCCAGCACCATGGTGGAAGATGTGTCGCAAAGTTACTCCATTTGCAACGTTTGTTGTAGGTCTAGGCTGCTCGATGCGTGGCGTATCACGGAACACGCCCGGCGCCCAGGAACATGAAACGCCGATAAACAACGCGGCCTGCGCGAAGACTGTGATAACAAGAAGGTAGTTGGCAGAGATGATACAGATATTAATAGGTGTAGTACGCAATCGCATGGTGGGAGTTATTGCGTGCCTGTGATGAAGGATGAAGGAAGGAGCGTTGTTGATGGACGTATTGACGGATGAGTTGCCGCCTGCGTGCACAGACCTTGAAGCGCGTGACGGAAGCTAAGACCCTAAATAGTTAGGCGTGCCCCACGTCATCGCTCACGTAGTCCATGCGCATGCTTATCAGATCTCGGGACACTCAAAAGCCATCATACACGTGGGAATTTGTTCTGAAGTGTATGAATGTGATTACTATTAGCATGATCAGAATCCACCCTGCCATGTCGCCATATCTTTGGCGCGACTAACACAATTAAGCTCGACAGCATCTGCAACAATTTGAGCAGCTGCGCCACTGACACCCAACCTTGAAAGGGGATCGTTCATTGATAAGGGCCAATGTTGTCGCGAATTTCTTATGGGTATTGTCCATACCTAATCTCTTCCTCCAGTCTCCAAAGGTTGCCCCACAAGAGTCGAAGGACGAAAGCAAGCAGCCTCCCAAAACCCCACGGGAAGGCCTTCGCTCTCGTTCAACAACTTCTCAGGCCCTCCAAATATGCTATCATAGGTTCTGTCACAGCGCGTTAGCTTTTGGAATCTTGGCGCGGAATGTGTGTGAGCACTGACGCGTCCTGGTTGAAAATGAGGCAGGTGTCCGTTGGCAAGTTCTGTGCTGTGCTCGCAAAGCTTCCATAACCAGGCAAGAGACGACAAACGTTAGCGCATCGGTTGCCGTCGAGCTTTAGCGGTGGTTGAAGGAGAAATTTTGTTGCGTTAGCGTTGAACGTGTCGAAGGACCCCTTCCTAGTACATGACGGAACGTCGGCGGCAGTCGCGCTAGCGATAAGAGAACAGAGAATGGTGAGCAACCTGTTGTTGAAGCTTTTGTCGTGAGTAATGTTGTATATAAACTGGAAGATGGAACTATATGACAGACGTGGAGACACGCTTGCTGAGGGCGCCGGACGGTGCTTGTAATACTATGTGCATTCCACAACCTGCCATAGCAACGCAACAAGTTATTCGCTGCTCCTGCTTACGCGTACATGATTGCGTAGTGTGTTGAACACAATTACGCTGTGTACTTATTTGGCATGCATCTTCTTCATGAGCATTTTTACCTCTCGAATGGCTGCTGGTCCCGCATTCGAAAGCGAGATTGCCGCTGCAATAGCACCACAAGTAACAGGGATGAGATGACCGGTTTTGCAACCGTGGAGGTAGCCTACTCGTACTTTGTCAAGATCGCTGCCATGGAAGGAGTCCCGAATCTTAGTCGCGCCTGCGTCCAGTACCTGCCTTGCATCGATTTGTGGGAGATTGACCCGCAAGCTTGAGAGAAGACCATTCGTGAAGGCAGCTTCTCCCGATGCGACGAATAAGGCGGTACCACAGTTCTCTACGAAGAGAGTCAATGACGTCGCGGCTGGCATGTCGTCCGCGGTTACTAGCGCCTGGTTGGCTATCATGGGAATCTGCAAGGCAAGGCCGGCGCCGGTAGCAGTGATGAGTTCATACCCAATCCACTGTTGCGCTGCGGTCTTGGCGTCAAGAGTGTATATCGTGACGTTTCCAGCGGTCGCAAGCAGTGCACCCATGAGCAGCCATGGTTTGTAGTGTCGCCAGAACGTCAACAGACCATTCGAGATCATGGTGAAGACTGAGACGCCCAAAACCAACGGAATTAGTCGAACACCACTTTGCGAGGCCGAAGTAGCATTAACAGACTGGAACTGAATTGGAAGCGTGTACATCAGCGAAAAAAAAGCCCCAGCTAAGAAGAAGATGTAACATAGGTTTGCCAAGAGTAGTCGATTCTTGAAGAGACGTGCTTGTACCATAGCTTGGTCTCCCATCGCCCATTCGTTTATAATGAAGCAGACAAGCAAGAGTGCGAAGCCGACAAAGCTTCCGACCACGCGTGCGCTTGTCCAAGGGTTGATGCCGGTCCAGTGCATAGCGAGTACAAAACAGCAAAAACAACCGGCGATGAAGATGCCGCCATTTAGATCCAAGCTGATGAGCTTTTGGCTGAGCGGTACGTTTTGAGGTTTCAGCGGATCTTTGAACGCCAGATACATGGTCAAGGCAGCTGCAAAGCCAATGGGTAGACTTATCCTGAAAGTTGTCAGCATAGAACTCGATTGTGCGCGTTAGCTGAAAAACCGAGTTGACAAAATACACATACCAGAAACACCAGCGCCAGCCGGGGCAATCTGTGAGTACTCCACCTAACAATGGGCCCACCACGCTTGCTGTCCCGAAAGTAATTCCAACAAGGCCCATATACCCAACGCGCCGGTCGGGACCAGCCGTCAGCGCAATGGAGATAAATGCACCAGTCATCACGCCGCCTCCACCCATCCCTGCGACAATCCGGCCGAAGATAAGCATCACGCTCCCCGACGCTGTCGCAGAAATCACGTTCCCGGCTTCGAATACCAAGATCGAGAGTAAGAAAGTCCTCTTGAGTGGAAAGTAGTGATATGCCCTGCCCCAGCATGGTTGGAATGCGGCATTGGTCAGAATGTAGGCGCTGCCGTACCACGTGATGCTAGCGAGACTGCCAAATTCCGTGGTAATGTTTGGTATTGCTGTTGATATGATGGTCGAGTCCAACGCAGAAAGGAATACGCTCAACATAAGCCCTGTTGTTATCAGAGCGAGTTTGATACCGCGTGGATATTGTCCTGCGGTTGACTCATGTTTATCGTTCGCTGCGATGTCGAGTTGGTGGGTCTGAGTAAATTGCAAAGTGACCAGCTCGATCGCGTTATCGTTTGAGGAGCCTGAAATCGACGTAGCCATCGTTTGTGTAGTAGATTTGACCAAACTTTCAGTATTGAAGATGAAGATTTGCGCTGACAGTGTGTTTGTAGGAGAGTAGAGGGTGGCCTGACGCACTAGGCCCAATGTGTCGTTGCATTTCCGAATAAAGACAAGCGTCGGAGTTCGTGTTCACTCCGAAATGTCTTGCCGAGGTGATGCTTAATGGCCGCAGAATGAGGTTAATGATATTTTGGAAACTGTTCGTAACGAAGACAAGACCTTTAAGAACATGAAGGCTGAATGGGGGTGCTGACAGTAGAGGAAATCCTTCAGATGCCGCCGCCAAATCCCATGCCCTTGTAGGTTTCGTCACCCCAGATGCCCATGTCGAAGAATTGCTCCATGTCAATGTCGAGATCTTTCATGAATGCAAATGGGTCTCCATCGTCTTCCGCACCCATATTCATGTTCATCGTTCCGATACCCATGTCGAATGTTGGAAAGCTTTGGTCTGTCGAAGGCGTCGGCACTACACCAGAGGTTGGCCCCGATCTCTCACTTCCAGACTGGCCGAGCGAATTGTTGGTTGTTGGTTGTGGAGTAGATGCTGGTTTAATACGTCGAATATACCATGCTCTGGCCAAGTCATTGATGAAGCGCATGGCCCACCAGAAGTCCGGGTGCGTCTTTTTGGCTTTGTCGTGTGTCGAGAGTTGTTGCATCCGATAGCATAGAGACTCCAAGCATAGATCTAGTCGCACTCTATCTTGTGCCGCCTTGACGTCCCACGCCACAGCAGTATGCGCATCGCTAGGGATACACAATCTCGCAATCGTCATCAAAACAGTTGGCAAACGCATCCACTCCGAGAAAGAAATCAGATGATATTCGTGTATTGGGAAGGATAGTAATGCATCAAAGAAGCGCTTGCCGGCCTCAAGCGTGGACAATAACGCGTCTAGCTGCGTTGAATCGTTGGTTCTTTGCTGCATGGAGGTGGACGGATCTCGAAGCGCGACACTGTGCAGGAGCATGTCCGTAAATGATGATGACAGAACGAGCACTAGCTTTTTGTGAGTTCTTGCTAACGCGATGGCTCCACGCCCTTTCAAACTTACAGCGTTGAGCTTCGGCACCTTGGCTCTCTTTTCTCCACGCTTCAAGCTGACTCTCCAAGAACCTTACATGCATGAGTGTACGTGCGTCCGAGAGCGGCATATGCAGTGCATCGCCAGTGAACAAACTGTCTTGTACTTGATCATCGAGCTGCCTCAATGCAATAAGGTGACGGATGGTCTCATCCGAATCGTACTCGCGTTCAACTCTGAGGTTTTGCGCCCACTCCGACATATGCGGGGTGTGCTTGAGTAAATTTGGCTTCTGCATACCAGCAGCAATCCTAAATATGTCTTGAGATTGTGATTGCACTAGGGTGCTTCCTGGACGTACATTGAAGCAAGGTAGTAACAACCAAGAAATGCGCGTTGGCGCTCACGCTGGTCTTTTGGACTAGGGGCCGGAGGTTTCGGTCGCATAGGGAAATTTAGTGGCTGGTAGTCCTGGTGTAGACCAATATCGAGCGATAGACCGATCACAATGTGATGCAAGAAAAAGATTTGCTGGGTCTTGTGACTGAAAACAAAGTGGTACCTGTAAGTATCAGTACCGCCATACGGACTTGGGGTAACGCATCATACCATGATAGATAGACCAGGACACTCTGAACGAGACCCAATGTTCTCCTTGGGGCTATAATTGTACGTTGCGCAAGCTCCCTGCGATAAACTGTGTCGAGTAACATCTGTTGCTGATGATCACGACTCGAAGCTACAATGAGTATCGCAAGAAGAAGCATTGGCCTCTCATCATACAACCTCTGTGCGTCGATGTCGGAAGGCACAATAATGAAAGGGAACGACGCGGACATCTGGCGATACTCGTTCAACAAGGAGTCTGCTTCGTGAGTGCTTAGGAGATAATGTACTAATTCGTCTTCGATTGGCTCTTCCCGCCGCTTCGAAGGTTGAAATAGACCCTCAGGTCCTTGTTGAAGATCTTCGTTGTCACTATGCCTGTGGATGGATCGAACACTTTCGACAAATTGGCGATCCATTTCTGCATCGTCTTTTGCCTGTTCAATTGCTACCTCGGGCCGCGACGGGCTCTGCTCAAACGAGGCTGGAAATGGTAACCAACTTCCGGGTGCTACACCTGCAGTAGCCTGCTTCTGCCATGGCTGCGGAAGCGACTTCGTGCGGTCCAGAAGTGGCGCATCTCCTGACGCTGCTGGTACCGGCTCGATAACAGGCTGAGTCGCTTGAGTATTTGTAAGGGTGGCTACTAGTCCATCGATCTTCTGTTCGACTTGTGATATGCGTCTACAAAGCACTTAGTCTGGGCAAATTTGCGCACGGATCAATGTAGACAATGACGCACGAAGGAGCCTTTGCTTTTCTTGCTCGTCGTGGAGCTTCGGCCCAGTTGCATTCCTTACTTCCGGCGTAACACCTACATCAAGATCAGTATGGTTGCATAGATGTAAATGTTTGGCAGCGTGGATGCTGGTGATTGGTGGCTAACCTCTGGCAGACGCCGGCCTGGGTGCTCGGCAAACAGCGCGTTTTCAGATTGCGACACCGCTGACATGCTTGCGATGTTCGCACGATTGCAGTCCTCGTCGCGGGCGGATCCACATTGTCCTCCATCCGAGCACATGCAGAGAATGTTAAAGTGTGGAAGAGGGAGGTGCGAAGCATAAGACGGAACGGAAGGAAAAGTGCGTCCGTGCCCGTGTCAAAACGCGCTAAACCATACACAGCACTTGCTCTTCGTCATGACGCGCTCGACCACCACTATGGCATTTTCGAATCGCGATCTCTGGTGCGTGACGCACAAGCACGCTTCAATGTATTTATATATTTATTACGTTTAATTTGTTGTTACAGACACTGCCTACCAATGATTGGCGACCATGCAGGAATGAACTATAAAAATGGCAAGACGCCTCAGTACGCCTCAATGGATTGCCCTCCTCCTACCCAATGCGGTACATGAGGAGGCATTAAACTGCTCAAGGATGCCTCATAAGTTCATGCGTCTTGTACGATCACAGTGACTTTTAGCTCGACGACACAGCCATCCATCATGGAACTTTAATATCCCTCACTGTCCACCGAATTTGAGGTGAGACGCCAACCAGCAGCCATACCATAGGGTTGCACCGATTGTCAGAAGATTTAGATGGATGGACATTGCGTGCGACCTCGAGAAGAAGCGATTCAGATCCTTCATCTCTTCGCTGGGATTCTCTGCCCCTTGGTGCATCTTTGCGTCGCGAGTTGCTACCGGCTGGTGAGTCTTGTGCCAACGCAAAAGGTCATGCGACCCACCTTGATGCACTCGCTCGATCATAAATGTTTGAGTTCTTGGTCCGTATATGAGCAGAGTAAGGATTGCGGTCACGCCTGCCACGACCAATGGCATCCAGACATTCCTTTGCTGAACGACCGAGGCAGGACCCCATGGTGGAGTTGTACCTGCTACCAGTATCAGCAGCAAGGACTGACTTCGGAAATAGATCGGGAACACTCGCTTCTGGAGGCTCGTGAAAGCGGAGCGCGGCAGAGCTTGGTATGCGACTCTCGTCATCACGAAGCTCTGATACAACTCGGTTCCAAGCAGGGTTGAGTAAGCGAAGAGATGGACGTGCGCAACAAATGTGTGGAGATGAAAAGGCATGACGGCTAGCACCGATCCAAAGAAAGGACCAAGATGGTTGTAGGAGCTTGTCGAACTCATCGACCTCCCGAGTGCTGCAAAATGATATCCAGAGTTGCAGCCTGAAGAGTCGGACACGGATCGGATGGCGGATTTGTTCTTAAATCCGCGCCGATTGTTCAACACATCACTTCTGAATACGACACGTCTGATCGTGACAGCCACGTAGAGATGCTGACTTCTTCCAGACGGGAAGCCGTATTTGAGAAGCACCTTGGTCGACGCCAAACCCAGAAGCGCCGCTTCCTTGGGACCGTGTCGCTTGACAGGAGAACAACTGCTCATCCCGCATAGCACAAAAACCACTGCGATCACGCCTTTGTCTGCGCTCGGGCTGCCCTCTCCCCCGCGCTGTAGTTGGTATATCATCCGCATACCAAGAGACCCTCACGTCTCTCTCGGTTCGAGATGTCGCGAGGGCCCTGTCGATCGCGCTGCACCCCGCATGGAACCCCACGAACGGAAATCGCCCGAGATTAAACAATGTTTCAGCCAGGGATACATGCTACAACACGCACTTTATACGTGGCTTCTAGAATGCTTGTCATGTCCTGATTTCGCGGAGTAACTTTAATGGCCTCTGGGGAATCTCCTGTATCCCTTCCGCCGGCTGCCCACGTGGCGCGCACGACATTTTTGAGGGAGATGAGGTTACGATGATTTGAGATATGATCATGAGCGTTGCCAGGTGGTGACAACACATCCACAACTCCATCATTCCTGAGCTTCATCAAGTAGATCATCATGCGCTTCTCACTAATCACACTCCTCCCGCTTGCGTGTGCGGCACCAGCAACCCTATTCGAGCGCGCCACGAAGCCGGTATACTGGCTTCTCGCCGGCGACTCCACCACTGCACCAGCTGGCGGTTGGGGCGACGCATTTCTCAACACTACAGTTGCCTCTGGCTCGTCCGGTCACAACTGGGCTAAGAGCGGCGCGACCACAAAGTCGTTCCGTGATGGTGGCTACTGGGCGAGTGTCATTAGCGACATCAAGAAGTACAAGAGCAGCTATAACGTCTATGTGACGATCCAGGTAAGGACTTTCCTTTCTGCGCGCCTCAATCAGAATACTGCTGATGCACCCTAAGTTCGGGCACAACGACCAGAAAGCAACATCCGGAGTGACGCTGGCTCAATACGGCACGAATCTCGGCGTCTTTTCCGACGAGGTGAAAACTGCAGGAGGCGTTCCCATCCTCGTCACACCGTTGACGCGACGCACCTTCAGCGGCGGCAAGGTCGTTGAGAACCTCAAGAACGAGACTGCAAAGACGCTGGAGGTTGCTTCGGCGAAGTCTCTGCACTCTATTGATCTCAATAAGGCAAGCACAGCTTATGTGAATGCTATCGGATCGACTGAGGCGGACAAGTACAATCTGGCCAGCGGCGATCGCACGCATCTCAATGAGCGTGGCGCTGTGGTCTTTTCGAGGATCGTGAGTGATTTGCTTGTCGCTGGTTATCCAAGCGAGTTCATGGATGTCACGAAGCCGGATGCGGCTCTGAGTGCTTTGATCAAGGCTGGGAAGCCTTATTAAGTGTCAGTAGCAAGACACAGGCTGCTGAGGTGCAGGTTGGGGTCTCATACAGGAGCTCAAGATTCTGTTATCTTGCTCTGATAAAGCTTTGAGACAAACAATGAAGGGCACGTTGATTCCCTCTGGCCGGCATCCACTATAATATGTTACCCTACGGCGAAATGATCAAAGTGATGGGAGCAGTACAGTTTCCCCTCGCGCATTGTTCCCCTTCATTGCAGGTCCCAACTTGGCGGTAGTTGTCTGTACCATGTCCGCCCTTGAAGATTGAACGGGCACAGCCATTCTTACACACGCATCCCGTAGTGTTGCATGTCTCGCAGCCCTCGAGCGTCAGAGATCCTTGGCAAAGTTGGTACATTAGATTGTCCACCGGGTAGCCTACATAGACATTAGCGCGCAACGTCAAATAACGACACTTTCACAATCTGCATGAGGAGGAACCAAAAGTAGGACTTACGTAGATCATTGACGATTTCATTGAAGCAGTACTGCTCATCAATGTTGCAGTGACCGATCCTAGAGTTATTGGTCGTCCAATTAGTGGCGCTCATGGGCTTCGTGACGTAGCCTGTGTAATCTTGTAGCGGGAAATCATGTTGCGATGTGACTTCTGCATTTACTAGCGGCGAAATTTGAAGCAGGACCAGAACAGCGAGTGGTACACGTGCGGAAAGCATT
Organism: Setomelanomma holmii; assembly: GCA_010015745.1. Taxonomy (NCBI): domain Eukaryota; kingdom Fungi; phylum Ascomycota; class Dothideomycetes; order Pleosporales; family Phaeosphaeriaceae; genus Setomelanomma; species Setomelanomma holmii. The sequence goes on from ML978185.1 coordinate 147,552, forward strand.
CTCAAACCCCGTTGACAATGTATGGAGAGTGTTTATCGCGGCGAGAATGATATATCTTAAGCTAGGCAGGACCAACGATATCTAAGTACCAACTGTGGTCTATATGGCCTGCTATCAGATAACGCTGATTATGTTGTTGCGTGTTCCAACGCAGCCTGGCTTAGGACAATGAACTATTGTTCGCTGTTGTTTGGGCATGTACTGTGCCACGATAGACTTGCGCAATCAACAAATGCATCATCATACGTCAATGCGATGTGGCGTCGGGACGTCATGGCAAGAAGTAGCCGAAAAGCAAGCTTTGAAGAAAAGATGATATACATCAGATGTCTACGTGTGAAAAGAGACTGTGCGCATCGCTTGTGATACGGATCGCTCTCCCACTTATGCCTAACCATAACCTTCACCCTCGTATCCGCCAGTTCCCCAATTCCTTCCTATGGGTTCATCAGGGCTTTGGAACCCATGCAAACTGGATGCAGGCGTACTCCATGTGAAGGACTCATTCCCGCGAGAGGTACTATTGACGTATTGACTGCTCCGAGCAGACATGGCCGGTGATGATGTTTGAGAAGGCTGATTTTGAGGGACATATGTGGGCCCTTGTGGTGGCGGTAGTGCGGTATGAGGCGGATATCCTGGAGGTGGGAATGGTTGATAATGTGGTTGCGGCTCATACTGCGGGTGCGGGTGCGGGTGCGGATAAAATTGTTTGGATTGTCGTTGTGGCAGCGGCGGCGGCTGTTGCGGCTGGACGAAGTGCTGCGATTGACGGTGTGGCAGGGCTGGAGGTTGTTGGACCGGAGCGGCGTGGAGCTCATACGCAATGGCTTGGTCAAGCGTACTTTGAGATGCCCCAGCAAAGTCTTGTCGAGCTATCGATTGATCCATCGAATTCTTAGGCGTTGGGTGGCTCGGCTGGCGTTTGACAATGGATTTACGATTCACTGCCTTGCTTGACCTCTTCAACCCGCTATCCTCACTGCCCTTTCTCGATGGAGGAGTGTATGATCTTGAAGGAGCAGGTGCTGCACCTGTGGAGTATTGTCGCTCCGGATGGGCAGGTGGAAACGGGTATTGTTGTTGTTGGCTGATTGGTGGAGTCTGTTGGGGCAATGCAGGCGGCGATTGTACTTGCTTTCGCGGAATCAGTGGAGCTGGGTAAGCAGAGAAGCCCCCACCCGATGTCATCGGTTGTTGCTGTTGATAAGATGCGGGACCGGACTGCTGGCTTGGACCTGATTCATGGGGTAGAGTCCATGGCTCTTGGAAATGCTGATTGGAGTGTCCGCTGGGGTTCGCATTGCGTACTGGTAGGCAAGTTGCTGGCGTTGTAGGAAGTGGCGGTAGCGGCGGTGCGGTAGAGAAGCGATTTGGCAGATCCCGATATTTGACTGTCCTGAACCGTTTCACGGTTGGATTTCGCTTGCAGCGTGCCTCAGCCTCTTCGAGAAGCTTATGAATCTTTGCATCTTCGCCGATCTCCTCTTCAAAATGGAGGTCAGTGACGCTGCCGTCTTCAGTATCGCCAGACACGGAACCGTTATCGCCTTCCCAAGTATCGTCATCCTCTTCTTCGTCGGTAGAGCTAGCGCTCTCCTCATCTTGGTCCTCTTCAAGATCATCTCCCTCCTCATCTGAGTTTTCTTCATCCGCTGCTGGGCTTGTCAAAGCATCTCTTGCGAGTCCAAGAGTGGGGTGTCGGCTGTTGATATTGGCTCCCGACTTGATGAGTTGATCAACACTGGCAGATTGTCGATGTGCCACAGCTTCTACCAAAGCTTCATCAAGGAGATGGTCGGGCGCACGCATCTTGATGAATTTGTCCAGAATGGCCTTGTTTCCTCTGGTGGCAGCTGCGGTGATCGCGCTGCGATATTGACCACCTTGGTACCGGAAATCTGCGCCAACCTCTAGCAATTTCGACACGACTTCGGTGCGATCGAAATACGCGGCTGCGATCAATGCTGTGTGGTATTTGCCGTCTCGGTGGTTCACTAGATCGATGGCGTGGTCGAGGATATAATCGATGGTCTCAACACCAGCCTTGACACATGCTGCTTGAAGCGCGTTGCCATAGTGACCACCTTTGAAGTGCAGATCAGCACCACGGTCAATCAAAAGCTCCACGACCTTTTGGTTCTCGCCATACGCCGCTGCCACAAGCGCGGAGCCCCACATGCCACCTTCAGCTGAAACATTCGCGCCGTGGTCAAGCAAAAGCTCAACGACAGCGAGATCTGCACACTGTGCGGCCGCCATGATCGGGCAGTGGTGATATCCTCCGCAAAAGTCGACTTCTGCTCCGTGCTCGAGCAAGAGTTTGGCCACGTCGTGATAGCCACCAGCTGCAGCTGCCGACAGAGCACAACCATATTCGCCGTTCCCAGGTTCGACATTCACGGCAGATCCGCCATCTAAAAGCTCCTGCACAATCTCAAGAGCACCAGCAGCTGAAGCAGCTTGTAAAGCTGTACCGTAACATCCTGATATAGCTGTCCCGGACATGACATTGGCGCCGGCTTTCAGCAAGACGCGGACGGTTTCAATGTCCTCGGCCCAAGAAGCGGCTTGGATTGCGGTTCCATATTCGCCTCCGATGACGTTGGTGTCGGCTCCTGCCTTCAATAGTATCTCACAGCAAGCTTTGTCACCAATTGCTCTAAAAGATCGTCAGTAAGATGCAAATTAAGACCGTCATGCCTTTCGCTTACGCTGCAGCATGGAGAGCAGAGCCCAAGGACTCTGATATAATTGAAACATCAGCGTCATTGGCGAGCAAAAATCTGAGGCCGTCTGCGTCACCAGCGTTTGCACAATTGATCAGCGCAGTCGTGCCTTTATCGCACGTTGCATTGATGTCTGCAACGTTCTTGAGGATAAGCCGCAGATCCTCTCGTTGCATCGTAGAGCCAGCGAGCGACACTAGTGGCCAGTTGTCTTCGCCTCCTCGGACGTTAACATGTGCGTTGTGGTCAAGGAGTATCCGTGTTGCCCTGCTATTGCCACGATCAACTGCCGCAATCATGGCATACGAATACAAACCGCCAAACGCGTTAACGTCCGCGCCATTCTCGAGTAAGACTCTAATAGTGTCTTCATCGCCGGTAAAAACGGCAGCTGTTTGATAATGATTAGCAAAATAGGCTCCAAGATAGCTTGGGAATGGACCATGACCTACCTTGTAGCTCATTGCCATAAACACCAATGGGTTCAGTATTGAGCAAAGCGCCATTTTCTATTAGCAACTTGACGTTCTCCGCTTTTCCACAATAGGCCGCAGCCTTTTGTATGTTAGCTATTTATTCATTGAAGCCGACAAGGTGACGTGCCTGCAATGCGGTACCGTACTCTCCTCCGCGCTTGTTGACGTCTGCACCTTTCGCGAGGAGTGCTCGCATAATCGCTGTAGTGCCATCGTATCTACAACATGATCAGTGGATTGGCTTAGCAATGGGCCTGTAGTCTTACGCGCTGGCTGCCAGGGCGAATCCGTAGCTTAAGGACTTCGTCAGCATTTGCTCATCATTATTTCTTGATCAAAAGACCCACGTTGGTCCCTCGGCATTCGGATCCGCATTATGTTCTAGCAGGAGCTTGATGGTTTCTCCGTGCTCGTTATCTGTCGCTTGATACAAGGCATTGTCCCGGGCTTGATAGTCGTCGCGCAATTCTCGTATGTCATCTCGCTTGAAGAGTAGCCTGAGAACATCGGTCCTGCCATAGAACGCAGCTAGCGAGAAAGCTTTGATGCGTCGAAGAGTTGTGTTCTTGCTCAAGATACCCTCCACAATGGTCACATAGCCCCGTTGGGCCGCAGCGCTAAGAGCCTGTTCCAGGATGGGCACCCTTTCTTCTTTGTTGAGCAAAACCTTTACGACATCTGGGTGATTATAAGTTGCCGCAGCTGTCAAGCAGCTGCCATAAGTCTTCATCGTGCGGTTGTGGCTCCATCCACGAGACAGCAAGTACTCCACCATGTCCGCGTGGCCGTTCCGGGAAGCAGCTCCAAGCGCGCTTCCATACCAGTAGTCTTCATCAGGATCGATAGCAGCACCATGATCGACAAGCTTCTGTACTCCCTCGAGATTGCCCACAAAGGCGCCAATGTTCAGGGCTCGTCGATTGGTGCCCCCAATGACATTCACTTTGGCTCCGCGATTGAGGAGTAGCTCCGTGATCTCATGGTCAGAATTTGCGATAGCCGCGTAAAGCGCTGTCCCATGGTCCGGCGAGGTGGCGTTGACGTTGGCATCGCGATCTAAAAGCGTTTTCACGATGCTTGCATATCCGTTGCTTGAGGCTGCGTGTAACGCACAAGGCTGATTGCTATTGCTGGCGTAGTCTATGTCAGGGGTTGCTCCAAGGAGAGCATTGACAACATCCTCATTTCCTCCTTTGCAGGCATAGTACAGAGGTTGGAAACCAAATGAGTCGTCACTGTGCACGTCAGACGCTCTGTCGTGCTCAAGGAGGAAGTCAACCATGGCCGCAAAGTTCAAGATGACTGCCACGTGCAAAGCCGAGACCTCTTGGTTGCGATATGTATGGATGTCCGCGATGAGCTGCCACCACTTCTGGCGTGCGGGAGACTCTTCCTGCCAGAAGGGGTGATTAAGATCAAACTCATTCAAAACATCGCGAGGAGCACGAATGGCGTGCTGATGCCAGTATCGTACGGGGTACTTCAGGTCTTCCATGGGAACACCATCGTCATCGCTACCGTTGGTACTGTCGGCTTCGTCTTCGGCTTCATTGTCGGCTTCATCGTTGGCGCTACCAGAGGATGTCCCTTCGTCCCCACTGTCGTCATTCGACTCGACTTCCATGCCTTCTGTTGCTCCTCCTTCTCCAGACACCCCCTCGTCTTCTGCCTCATCACTAATTTTTGCGTTTCGTTTGTCATCCTGCTGCTCGAGTGTCTCGTAGATATACTCAAGCGAGCGAAGAGCAATGATGCCATGCTGCATGTCCTGGAGGTCCAAAGTTAAGGCATCTCGTGCGTACTGCTGGAGGTGATCTTGTGCAGCAGGCTCGATCCATTCAACAGTAGCGTGCTCCAGATCACTCCCTTTCAGCGTCAGGAATGCGCCACATCGAACAATGTACGCCTTCAGTTTGTCAATATCTGCCTGGTCTTCTTTTGGCAGACCAGCCATGAGTGCGAGTTCGCGCATGGTCGGAGCAACATAGGCACAAATGCGACAGCGCAGGAGTTCCTTAGTGTATTCCAAGCCTTCAGCATGCGGGTTCAGGACACGTTTTCGCACATGCTCGAACATGTTCGTGAGTCCATATGGAAAAGACTCCAAGAGCTTGCGAATATCAGCGTGCTGAGTCTTGCCAGGTTCCCAAGCGTTCCTGAGCTCTTGAATGACAAGCGTGACGTAAATCCAGTTATCCTCGGCGCGTGCGTGCACATGCCGCTTGACGAAATAGGCTAACGACGAGGGCAGGTTTAGCGCATCGACACTGATGGATATCTGTTTTCTGAGTTCAATGCTGACTTGCTCCACGTTCTTCTTGTCCTCTAAATCAATCACGAATGCTCTTGATCTTAGAGTTCTTCCGATGTTGGGGCGACCAGTGCGACTAAGTAGCATCCACTTGATGGGCGCTATATCATCGTGGTCGTCAATCCCTGGTGAAGCTTCAGGAAGCTCTCGAATGTATGCAAAGAAATCGTCTAAAGAGTCTTGCGCATCATCCGATAGCTGCTCAAGCCCGTAGACTATAATGTACAGACCACCAGGAAGACTCTTCGCCATGACTTGCAATGTGTCCCACAATACTTGCACTTTGAGTGCGGTGTCCGGGTCGAATATTTGTTTGCCTGCGTCTTTGTTCTTCTTTGAGTCAGAAAGAAGGAAGCGCGCGAGATCACGATTGTCGCTGATAACCTGTCTTACGACCATTTGAAGTAAGCCCTTGAGCGACCGCCTCTGTCTGTCAGATTGGTCGCAGAAGAATGATGCTACTAACGAACGGCCTTCAGCAGATGTCTTCAGGTGGTCGATGGCTGAAGACGCAATAGCGCCTTGTCCAGTTCCTGCTTTGCCATGTATCCAGAGGAGCTTCGATGTATCCTGCTGCTTCCAAATCGTAAACGCCGCTTGTTGCAGAACCGTCGACAGCTCCGTAGCACGCTCGCCCCTGTACGACCCGTTGATAGCAGATTCAATATCCTGGAAGCCCTTTCCCAGATGGTCCAACATGGTATAGAGGACTTTCTCATCTACCAGTGCTTGGCGAACGGAATTTTGTCGCGACTTCAAAATGCTGTCAGCCTTTTGAGCCGTGATGCGGATCTCCTCGGACACGATGGTGAAGTTGGGATCCTTTGAGCCGTCGTACTTATTGAGCCGAAAATGATCTACCTCAAGACCGAGCTTATCGGCTGAGGTGATGCTCGCAGACACTTCGTCAACGATGCGCTCTTGTCGCTTGAAAGACACCTTGGGCATCCCTTTGACCACGACGCGAACGCGATCGCTTTCCTTCTGCTCGAAAAAGCAGTATAGCCGCATCTGTATGTCCCTAGCTAAGATGCCAAAGTCATCCAGGAGCTTACCCAGCTTCTCGTTGTCCTTGTCGAGGAATTTAACAATGTCTGGGGCTTCGCCCGCGCCAATTCCTTGAGCCATTTCAGCTAACACTTGGGCTCGCGGCTCGGTCAGGCCGTGGAATGGCGTGCCGAGGAAGATAGATCCGGCGACCCATGGGTACACAAAAGGGAACTCGACCTGGCGAGACCGTGCGGTCAACAAGGCTTTCTCGAGGATAATACCACCCAAAGAGTGGCAAACGAAGATGATGGCTGTTTCAGTGTTGTTCTGACAGTATTAGAACGGGGATTACAAGGAAGGTTCGACAACTCACTGCTCTTCTGATGCGGTCCAGGCCGTAAAGAAGCTTGTATGCGACATTGTCAAGCCTCTGGCTCACGGAATCCTTACCGAACCATTGAGAGGAATATAGGAAGATACTAATTCGCGAGTCGGGTATCTTGCGCCTAAACATTGGGCACACTTGGTCAGCATATGGTGCTAAGAGCTTGCTCAGCAGGTTGTCGTACGCCAGCATATTCGTCTCACGCAACCAGTTTGTCTTCTCGTACTTCCATGACCACTCTTCATCGGCCCCAAGACCGGGGATGGCAACGATTCTTCGGAAAGTCAGTACGAGCAATGCAGGTCGAGCTCAAAGATGACTGACTCAAATTTGGTAGGAAACTTGGAAGGTGCTGTGTCTTCCGCGCTTGGGTATAGGATGTCGAACCCGTAGTTCAAGGCCTACTAGAATTAGCCCAGATCATCTGACATCGAGAAGGATTACTTTCCATCGCCTGGACCCTGCCATGTTGAATCTTGGCTGCCGCTGCCATGATGCGCTCTGGTGGCCCCTAGGAGATAGGCAGGACCGGCGTTCCCATAGAATATGATACTCACGTGGTAGACATCTGCTCAGCAGGATCTACGAATGAGATGGTATGTAGCTTGTGAAGTTCGGTGCGAGGGGCTACAGTTGCCTCAGTGTCGTGAAGTTCATCATATGTCCAGTGGGTCCAATTTGTGGAGGCGCCATATTTTGGGGCCAAATTCTCAGAAAGGTTAGAGGACAGGGTTGTGTCAGCATGTGGCTTGTCGCCCCTTGACCACAACAGGATGAAGTTGGCCGTTCACTTGTCGGGCGTCCAGCGAAATAGGGCTGGACCGGAGCGAGGCTCCTGAACCGGCCGAGCCTCGTACAGCGAGATCATCGCAGGGTCGCAATTTGGAATGAACATTGGACATCAAGCATCGCACGCATCCTCAGTCTGCGTACGAACACATCGTTACTGAGTGCTATCGTGATGATTCAGACTCGGCCGGTGCACAGGATCAGATGTTTGTCCACTGTTGCGATTCAGTCCGAGCGTTGATGATGCATTTCTGGCGAACATTGTAGGTCGCTGCACCAGAGAGCAGTCGCACGGCATTGTATGAGTCGTGTGAACATCGGGTGTCTTCCTGCAGCTGTATCTATGGTCGTGGAGCTTGGGGTCCGATGCAATTGTGTTTACCTTGCGATGAAGCTGGTCGTCGACGTTGAGAGAGAACACGCGACGCGCGACGACGCAATGGGCATGACTCCCCATGTGCGGGCCGATCGGGCGCGGCGCCCGAGTCTGCCGCAGCGTTCCTTGGCTAGCAACCACAACCTAGCCAGAGCATCATAGCCCCACCATTTGAACACAATACGACCTACCGTACAGCTCATCGCGCACTCTGTCCCTCGCAAGCATCTTTACCCTGCGTGATCTTCGCCCTTATCCCAATTATCGCTTTGAGACTCTCAAGCTGCGCAACATCATGACTTGCAATGGGCCTTCTCAGCGTGTCGCATACCATAGCGATAAGAAAGCGTGAACAACGCCGATTGAGGACACCCAACAAATAGGAAAGAGAAAGCTAAGATTCGTGATCTAGCTATCGCAGACCTGCTCTTTCAACGCATGGGGTGTACGTCGGACGTTCGCCCCAAAGACAGCCACAAGCTTCAGTAGCCACACTACGACATATATTTGAACCAAAGCTCACGATCTTCATCTACCCCATTCGTTGTATGCGCTCCAGGTGAGACTGGAGAAAAACGTCAGATATGCTGGCTTATAAATCCACGAGACTAGTCTATGCGCCCCGATGCGAGGTTCTGGCAGTGCATCCGAAAAATCACATGTGTCTCGCTCCATCTGCCGCTCGAAATCTTGTTTCTCTGTTCCCCGAAGCTCGTCATGTCGTCCCAGAAGGGAAGCCTCGGCTGCTCGAAGATCGTCCGCAGCGAGATGTGCGGACTGTCGAAAAGTACGTGCGGCATACTCTCCCTCCAGTTGGTCTAGTTGGTCTTCACGACCCTGCAGTTCCTTGTTAAGCTTTTGATCGTTCTCGCACTGATGTTGTAAGATCTCCTGGATGATTGCGTCGATACGATTATGGGTCCGTGCAAGACCAACGATGATGTGTGCGAGCTACTCGGTCATTTGCTCATCGTCATCTAGGTTATCTACCATTCTGCAGTAGTCGAGCGGTAAGGTAGGATGTTGCTTGCACTATGCTGGAGAGGTGAAAGGGACGTTGTTGATGGCCGTCTGTTATACTCACTGGTCCGTAATCAGTGTCTTACTCTCTGTCGTAATGTTCCGGCTGTCGCAGTTGGAATTAGACACTGTCAACATTCGTAGCCCAAGAACAGTATTTTAGTAACCATCATGCGAACCAGATACTTGATATAACCTCACTTGAAAGCAATGGAAGCTCCCCATAAGTCCTGGATTGATAGTCTGTGTACACATCCTCATCTCCTCCCAAATCAAGTATAAGCAAGAAGGCAGTCTAGATACAATGCAAAGGGTATACGAAATCCACTGTTAAACGTCGCTCGTCATATGTGCATACACACCGTGTCCTAGTTCCCACCGACAGCAATTGTGAACAGCTGTGGACTACCATCAAATAGTGTGCCCGCAACATCACTTCCACCATCCGGCACAACATCATCATATGGGAAAGCATATCCGCGTCCGTCCTTCTGGACCTGGTGCACGATCCTCGAGTAGTGGTTGGTTGTCTCGAGGTCGAGATAATACTGGCTGGGGTTGCTGCCATTCGGAAACTGGTTGCCCGGGGTGTTGAGCAAGATGCTTCGGTTGTATGCCGCTGCGAGACGTGGGATCACCGCATTACGCGCTTGATTGGAGCCGGTAGCGAACGGACCGGTGCTGCAGGTAAAGATATCGCGAGCTGATGGGGGCGAGAAAGAACCTGCTGCACCTAACTGTAGCTCGTCGCCGACAACGCGACCGGTGATGCTACCCGCTGCAGCTTGTGTATCGATGGTGATGTCTTCATTACGGTATTTGTTCCACACCGCATCTTGGTATGCATTCCAATAGCCATCCCATGCACCTGCATTCCCTACCAAGAGGTTGTTGGGACTAAGCACTCGAAGAGGCTGACCATTGGATTCGTGGATCAGCTGATCCCATGGTCGTCCATCCTTTTGCGCTTGAGCACGTAGCTCATTGACGACCGTCTGGAGGCCATTCGGGCCCATACCCGGTACTGTCTGGGTATTGCCTGACGTGCTGGTCAGGGACAAAGCGACCGGGATGCTAACGAAATCGACATAAGAGATGTTGGCGAACAGCTGAGCGTCATTGTATGTGAACTCGCAGAATGTCCAATTGATGTTGATGTTTGGATCAGAAGTGTTTGTCACACTTGGCTCGACCACCGCAGGGCCAGGATTGAGGAGGAAGGTCAATTTGGCATCGATGCTGAACCAGATACGCCCTCCAGCAATCTTAGGAATGCGTACGTTGACGGTGTTGCCAGGAGCGCCGAGCGGGATGGCAACATCAGCTTGGAGTGGTTGCTGAATTTCAGCAGGAGCGACCGGGTAGTAAATGCTGTTGCCGTCCGCTTGCACGAAGATGGGCGTGTTGTTTCGCTCAAGAGCCAACCCCGTGATGTAGGCGTAGATAGTGCTAGAGTTCGATTTATTCTGCAGCGCAAGTTGCAATGTTCCTGACGCAGCTTCAGCAAGCACCTGCTGGTCTCCCTGCCCCTGTGCTTGAGCAACTGCGCGTTTTTCGTTGTTGACATTTGCGTTTGCCGGTGTTGGCGTCGGATCATTGTCGGCGTTACCACGTTTCTGGAAGCTTTGCCGGCGCTTCTCAACAAACTTTCTAAAAGACTTCATGTCGAAGGCGGGACGTTATGGAAGTAGATGTATGTACAAGGAGGAGCGATGAAAGTACAAAATAAGATATGTATGAATATGGGTGGGAACGCTAATGATGCTAAAGGTATGAATATCGACAATGAAATAGCGCATAGAGTCTTTTAAAACATCTTCTAACGCGCGTCAACAGCAAATGTCGTGAATGCAGGGTCCAACTGATGTCACACAGTGATCACTTTTGGTTGGGGTTCAAACCGGTTGCGGGATCGCGCGGCGCCAACAAGCAACCGCGATGGTGGCGCTAGGTCATTTAAATAGAGGAGCCAATCACAGTCTAGCATATGGCACCCTTCCGCCGTTGACTCCCTCGGCAGCACCCCAGGATCGATGCCACGCACACTGTGCTCGTGGTGTCCGTTCTGAAACCCACAGGGTGACGGACAAGTTGGAATATCAAAGGTAATTGGATAGATGTGGTTTTGGATTTGTCGTGGAAATAAGAAGAAAGCATGTTATGACCGCGACACACCAGCACCATTAAGGGCAGCTGTTCGTTGACGAGAGCTGATCGTGAACTAGCTGCTTGAATGTGCCACGAGTAGCCCTGGTCGCTGGTGTTGTGCTCAAGGAGAATGACCGACGTGGAGTCAAGCCATGGCAGTTAACAGACTCGCCCAAGCATGTGAATGCAGGAAATCGAGGCTACTGTCCTCTTCGCTAATCCCTAAGAAAGATTGCATATGGTTTTGATAATCTGAGTGTTAGCCTTAGCAGTAGCGTCCCACATGTTAGTTATTCTGGCTTCGAGATTCGTCTTGGCCTCTTGACCTGAATGAGCTGGATCAGATAACCACCAGATGCGAAACGAGAAGATTTGGACCTGACGTCCAGCACGGAAAAAGGGCGTTGCGAATGCGGCTCGCCGAAAGGCTGGATAGTGTCCGAACACTGACACTGCGATACTACGAAGGTGGCGAGCAAGAGATACCTAGATTTTTGTGGCAGACGATGATCAAGACCGTGATAAGAAGAAAAGAAAATTTGAATTATGAGTCCTTACAGTGGGCCGACAAACGGGAGTTCCTGGCTATATTCTTGGGACTCCTTGTCTTATCGGGAAATTTCCAAGATTCCTCTCAGGTACCGTACCCGCAATCATTCTCGGAAAAAAATCCGAGTGGACTCCATCATGACGATGAACCCAGATATGCTTAAAGGTATCGCAACATCCGGGCAAATGATTTCGCGTGGAATTGGTGATAACTGTGTCCATGCTTAATTATGGTTTTTGTGGTCAGGAGAGGCGAAGTGAGGTCGGGTTCAGGAGCACGAAGTACAAACAAGATTAGCTCGCTTACGTCATGCCTCGGCACCACTTTCCTCGACTTCGTAAGTGGGAAACGACTCTCCTGTTCTTCACGCACACACCGTCGCCTATCAGCACTTTGCACAGTCGCACATTCGCACACATCGCAGTATCGAAATCGCGAGAGTTGTGTTCACAAGTTTGAACGCTCACGACCGGATCCAACATGTTATGTCCCGCCAGCGTGCTCGCCTTCTGACATTCACGGGATCCTGGTGATGCTGGAGCTCCAGTTTAGTGCATTAGGCTTCGCGACCTGGGTGGTCTACTATATGCATTCCATGCTTTGATCAGATTGTCTCGTAAGCTCCGACAAAGCTTCTCGTGCGGCTCAACAGCCAACCGGCATCGCGATTATTGTGGTATACGCAGTCATTCTGTACCGCCTGCCTGTACGAAGTACCATTCCTCCGACCACTACAAGCAATGAACCCACGTGGCGACAAGACTGCCATTTTTCTTTTGCATAACATCAAAGCGCACTCTTTGGACTTAAAAAGTAATCTTTGGGCCTTTCCAGCTCGTCCATCATACCGTGTTTGCATGCCGTTCTATGTCATCTTCCCCCTTCTACGCGCCCTTTCACCACAATCACGATTTCACGTTATGACAAAACAGTTTTGCCGCTGCTCAGCTGGAGGGCGATCGCCTTGGCTACGTATCTATGCTGTCCTCATCACGCTAAACTGCATTTACAGGAGCCGATCAAGCTGCCCCGTTCTCCTTCAGGCCATCGTCGACCGCAACCGCCAATTCCTTCGTTTGTTCTAGTATCTAGGTGTTCATCGCAACCTCTTCTCCCGTCGCGATCGCAAGGCCTTTCAGAGCCTTGACCGCGCAGAGCAACTCGTCTACGTTTTCGTCGATAACGTCCTCAATACCCTTGTCATCCGATTCTTCTTCGAATTGATACTTCGCTCGCATAAGGATATCATCTCTGGTGGCGCCGCGGTGTCGAGGCACACTGGTGAATTTATGGGCATTAGCTTCCCTCCAGGCATGCCAGCTCGCGGCGCGAGCGCTATCGCTTTGGGCTCGCTTGCTCCGTCGGCATACAGGGTCATAAGCATCAAACTTGGTGTCTTCCTCCTTGAATTCGCCTCGTTCGTTAATCTGTGCCATGCCCTTGGCGAGCTTTAGCTCTGTGAGCTTTCATGCGCTATCCTTGTTGACGGCTGCAGCTTGTGCAAGATTTATCTCAGCTTGCTGTAGACGTTTTCCCTGTTCTTGCAAGATGTTAGGGGTATTAGAACCAGTCTCAAAAGCTTGCTGAGCTATGGTAAGTGCGTTGTCGGTCAGGTCAACGTCGAGAAGTTTGATGCGCCGAAACTCCCGTTTGGTATTTGCGGTGGACTCCTCGTCGATGAATGATGTGGCATCAGCTAGCAGCATTTTCTCTGCTGAAATTACGACGAGTTCCGTTTGCGCAGTGCGTGTATGAATCTGTGGCGTTGGGGATTGTCGCCGTGGCGGTAACGAAGCAAGTGCGTCATCGAAACTGTTTGCACGGTCCGACTTGTCGTTTGGAGTCAGAGGCAGCGGCTTTGTGAGTAGGCTGGCGTCGAAGAACACGTTCTAAACGGGAGATTGCCTATCCTGATGTATTCCGCCAGCTTCGTGCACAAAACAGCCATAAGGATTCTCGAAAATGCCACCGACCCACGCGATACGAGCGGTCGGTCGGGCAGTCCGAAACACTTCACCCGTTGGGCGAGGGCTTTCGTTGGCCGACGTAGTGCACGAGTACACCGAGCTTCCAGCGTCGACCTTCAGTGTGGTCGACGCTCATTTGCGAATGGAGGAAGCCAGCTACATCTGAGGACACTGAGGCACTACCCTCACTTGCGCGCTTTGACTTCTTACTTCTTCCGATAAGCTTTCTGAAAGTACCCTTCTTCTTCATGGCGAACTCTGTTTGCTCGGCTTGAAGTTGACGAAATTGATGCTGGTTGTTGTTGGACCCGTATCGTAAGTCTTCTTCGGGTCGGTCTTCATAAAATATTCGTAAGGGTGCGCCCTTCTGAAAGTCTTGACACTGTAAGACAACAAGGTGAGGCGCAGCGTTCACCAAGTACAGCGCATTGCGGGTGCGATGCCATGTGCTTCGAGTTCACGCACTTGATTCGGGTCCTGTCTACTTTGCCAGAGTCCGCTGAGGTTACAATAAGATGCTCGGGATCAATTGCACCTCGGACGAGCTCGACCGCATTTGCAGATGGCGCAACAACGTCCCCAGCAGCGACAAATTGGAGGATGCGACAAGTACTCAAGCCATCACGACTCAGCTGTATAAAGACTGGTTAGATTGGGTCGAACAAGATGCTTTGGCTTGGCTACGCAAAATTGATAAGTGTGAGCGGCGCTTTCGCTCAGCGGGCTTCGACTACCATCGAATCCCATTCCAACTACGGCACTCTTCGACGATGCTCCACGGCTCTAAGATCGATCAAGGTGTATTGAACCGCTTGTCCCAAATCCTCGAATCGAACTCTTCATGCCGCAACTAGGTCTTTTTCGTGCCCTGGATCGAGATCATGGACACTGGGGTCGCTGTGATGGAGTTCCTCCATGAAAAGAAACCATTTTCAGATGACTTAGATTACCTCCGTACTATACACCGCAACATTGAGCTAGCGCTATGGAAACTACACAAGGTCGAACGAACTCTCGAGGCTAGCCTTCGCTGGCTCGAGGAAGCTGTTGCTGGAGTAAGTCAGCGCTCCGACCTCGATGGAGTCGACGCATTGGCTTCGAAGTATAGTCGCGAAGGAAGCTTGCTTAGGATCTGGCTGCAAACGTTCCCGGAAGCGGAGGCTTTGACAAAGTCGAAAGGCCGTTTCATCGAATGGTATGTCGAAATACTGCTAGACGTAGAACGATCAGTATTGGAGCGCGATGGTGGGAGCAGCCGCTCGTAAGAGTAGTACGACCACGCAGTGAGTGATTGCGGCATGATGATGCAGTGGCTCTGAGAGTCAGTGACTGCATTGTTAGAATCGGCCCGCCCACATTGACTTCATAGCCTGGACCCAGTGAACGTACAGGGTCACCACCATCGTGGAAGCGTTCATCCACAATGCAGCGCCTACAGTCTACAAAAGTGTTCCAATCCTTCTCTCCAGACATCACACACATCAACCAGAATAACCAGAAACAGCAACCTCAATCACAAGAATCACCATGTGCCAGAAGTGTACCCCTTTCTACCTGGCTGAAGCACCCCAGGAAATGCAAGACGCCATAGCCCATCTGAATACCCTCAGCCGCGCCATCGACGAGGCTTCACGACTATGTATCAAGATCGAAGATGGCTATCGCGAGGCAGGTGTGGTCTATCATTGCACCCAGCTCTCAGCTCGATGGCCGGCCAACTTTCCCCAGTCGAAGTTAGACAAGCTCAAAGAAACCTTTGACATCTCCAGCTTGGCTGGCTACGATGCGATCTTCAACCCGCTACACAATATCTTCAGCTCTATTGTGGAGCTCCGCGCGACTTATCTTCGATTCGGAGGTACTCCTGAGCAAATGTGCGAACGTGCGAAGAAGCTTGAAGATACGTTCAAAGTCCTATCTGTACAGCTAAATGGCATCCGCACCGCTATGGAGCTCCGAATTGACGATGCTGATGCGCTCTTCGAATTAAGTCGTGCCATGTACGAGACTGACGATTGGGGTGTGCGATGTGCGTGGCACGACCCGGCTGGCGACGATCCAGTCTTGAACCCTGTTCCTTTCCGTCTAGGTGAAGAATGGCGGTTGTTTCGAGCTTGGGTGGTTTCCTTGCCGGAGACAGCTACCGCCATTCTGGCGGGCCGAACACTAGATGAAGTCGCGTTGGGTATGTTGTATGCCGAAGACGAGGGATTCGAGGATGGAGATGACAGTCCTAAGCGACGAGGTGTGAGCTGGTTGAGCTTTTAAGACTTTGAGGAGGAGATTTGCGCTGTAATGTATTCGGGAGACACGGCTGGCGAATAAATCAATGACATCTTGAGTTATGTGTAGAAATGTATAGCCTATGTTCCTACTCAACAGACCAATATTAGCATGAATATCAGGCATTACTCCATGTCACCCACACCGTTTGCTCATCATTTGAGTTTGGTTTACTTCTCCTGGTACTTACTTTGAGGTGAAGGCGAGTCACATAACGGCGTTTGCCACAAAATCCTAGATCAGAGCAAGTCTTCGGGATGAAATTTCACAAAGGGTTTAATGCAATGATTTCATTTCAAACACCCTCATTTGTCGTGATTATGTACCCGATCGTGTCAAAAGCTCACACAAGACCGTAACGTATTTCTCGAGCAGTAATTGCTCCATATAATTGAAAGCGCCAGGAAGCACGAAGTGCCTTGAGTTGAGCTATCTCACGAGCTGAGTCAGTGCTAGATCAGCCAAAAGGTTCTAGATAGCGATCTTAGTGACGTGTACTCACTAGCGTTTAATCATCATTCGACTCAATCGAGGACAAGGGAAGTACATGCGAGCACAGCTCTATTCTATGACCTGTTCAAGATGTAATGATACAAAAACTTTCGATTAAATAAATAGAATGTTCTAGTCTTTGATGCAGCGTACCTATCTAAGCCCTCCAGTGTCGCCGTGGGCTGTGATCATCATTGTCACCATGCTCTTGCCGATCAAAAGGCATAGGATTGATTTGGCCCAACCATCTTAAAGAGATTTCAGGACGTACTTACGCGTCAAGATCGTAACGTCTGTCGTTCTAAGTGTGCCCGTAACGGAATCTAACTTTGTGTCTGTCTGACTTTCCGAAATTCCATCGTCATGCTAGCAATTATGATCTGCCCACTGACAGATAAAATTCGCGTTGTGCTAGCAGAAATTACCTAAAATGGTAACGTACTTGATAAGCGAGTCGGACAGCTAATGCTAAGAAATTCTTAATTATCTTTCTTTCTTGGCAACTTCTCTAATACCAGGTTTATTCAGGTAAGTTCTTGTTT
The DNA here is from genome assembly GCA_010015745.1 of Setomelanomma holmii. Classification (NCBI taxonomy): domain Eukaryota; kingdom Fungi; phylum Ascomycota; class Dothideomycetes; order Pleosporales; family Phaeosphaeriaceae; genus Setomelanomma; species Setomelanomma holmii. The sequence goes on from ML978185.1 coordinate 164,610, forward strand.
GTAGAAAAGCTGTAATTCTTAGCCTTTCTAGGAACTAAAAATTACCTGAATAAACCTGGTATTAGAGAAGTTACCAAGAAAGAAAGATAATTAAGAATTTCTTAGCATTAGCTGTCCAACTCGCTTGTATGTCTGACTCGCTTATCAAGCATATTATCGCATTTTTGTTAAAGGCTGTCTCGTCTTGTCTTTAGCTCACAAACTACATCAACAATCATTGCATAGCAAATTGGAGCTACCCCGACTTCTCAAGTAGCGATCTCTTTGAGTCGTCCCAACGTTGGTCGTATTGCGCGTGGAGCGGGGCGCAAGACGCGGATGATGATGATCAGCCCAATCCATTCCCGGGTACGAGTCGGGATGCCGAAAAGCTGACTTCTAACTTATCCACTGGTTCCTCGGCCCGTTGCATATGCGGTATCGTACTCATGTAAGATGCTGCAGCCTTAACAACAACAGTGGCCGTTGGACCACAGTCCGGGGACTGTATATGCTGCGAGACAGGCATGGGTCGAACGTGCGAATCTACTCGCCAGGAAGAAGTGAGTCATGCCAGCATGCATACACTGCTTCATGTCGTGTACCGGCAGATTTGCATGTTCTTCATTGGCTTGCACCTTCTGATGGGTGCATGGTAGTCATGGAATGCAGTGTTTCATGTATTGGTCATGCCACATCTTGGCAATGAGAGCATTGCGAGAAGAGTTTTCAGCTCATGGGCGTTGTTCAAGGCAATACGCGAGAGGTTACCTTGATTCAGGCAATCACGGGCGAACAACAATCTCGCAACATGCGGCCTGGATGTACGACATCGCTCGGTGAGCGAATGCGTGACGCAGGTGACCACATGCCACGTCTTTCATGATCATCGAAGACTATGATTGGCGCGAGCTTTCACCACAGCTCGAGCAGCTGAAATGGGCGTTAGGCAAAAGTGGGCGATGAAGAGAATGTGACGACCAATCACGTACCACTGATAAGCACGATGCGGCTCAACTGCGATATCCAAGACGCGGAGAGGTGTTGTTCAGCGACAGTCGCGCCCTGCAAAATGGGACTCCAAGGAAGTGCAGCTGCATGGTCCCAACCAAGACCAGGGATTACTCCTGTGGCTTCAATTGGTGGCTTATAGCACCCGCGCCAATGCGCGTTCGGTACCTAATGATATCATCGTATCCGAACCGAGTGCTCCACCTTCGCAAAGGATCGTGAAAGAACGCACAATCTGGAGCTGATGGTTCTTGATTGACGCGCCGCCCTTACATGCATGTCAGCGGCACGCATCGCGTGGGGGCCACATACATGATATTAAATTCACGGACGGTATGCAAGATACGCATGTCAGCCTCGGTGATGCTAACGCTGAGCAATACCTACACAGCGTTCCGAGAATATCCTCTTGTCGACTCGCAAGTGCTAACAGGTGTCGCATATGCCAGCTGTTGGCGTTGTTCTGACTCGAAGGGTGACAATGAAACTCAATTTACTTCTTTACCCCTGCAGGAAACATGATTGACCCGTATAATACCCTATATAATTTGTAAAGGCTACAGTTGTTACAACCCTTGGTAATGAGACAATGAGTTCAAGAATATGATTATTCCGGATTGTCGAGTCGAGTAATACGTGGAAAACCGAGCGATTGCGAAGTGCTCTACCCATGTTCGAGAATTAATGTTTCGTTGACGATCATGCGCAACACACTGAAACACCTATAGCTCAACATCTTTCATGTCCATTATATGTGCCCTCCCTAAAGTACTTAAATAGCAATGATTGATGCTGTTTATGGATAGTCCCAACTTCCATGAGCTTGACATCATTTCGGATATCATAACTCCTACCATAGTTAATGTATATCTCGGCAGGCAAACTGTCCTTCTGGTGGTCGAGGAGCACCAAGCGCAGCGGGCGTTTCTCGATCATAACGACCGACGATGGACTTGGTAGTTCTTTGGTAGTATATACCACCCCGAAGTGGTCAGTTGCGAAATGTGTTGGAGTATATTTCATCGTGAGGTGTACGTGGAGAGCACTGATTGCATCAGTCACATCATTGGACATGGGTTCAACGGTCAGGGACATCAGCATACGAGAAATTGGAAGGAGGGCCATAGAACTTACGCGCATATACTAAACGCATCTCTGAACTTGACGACGACGAAGTATCGCCCTCGACTGTGATCCTCATGGGTCAATGGCTGCGGACTAGGCTCTCTGGAAGAACGTGTCGGCGGGCGGAATATGGTGTCTATTGACCCTCGCCATATCAACTCGAATACCTGAGCGAACGATGAGTGCCTGTCTACTAGAAACGCTACTAGCTTACTCTTCCAAGTGAAAAAAACTGCGGGTACTGCGACGGTTGTACACTTTCATAAACTTGTTGGTCAGCGGCATCTATTTGTGGATCTTATGGGAGCTTTACCAGACTGATACCACTGTGACTCTCCCCCAGGCTCTCCGCGATGCGTATGATGCCAATGTCGATCCCATATATTGGTATCTGCGATTGTGTAAGAAATCAACTATTGACCCGGGGAAAATGAGAGACCTCACCAGGGCTAACCGTTCCATGGCTTTGATGATGAAAGTGGACACTGCGCTCGATTGCTGGCGGATCGATGCGGTCGTAACTAGGTGTTACTGGTCAGCTTCTGCAACTTATTTCTGCAACTGTCGTGAACCCAAAATAACACAGCAGTTGCCGTACACGATGGTGTCTAACATTGAACCAACACTCCAAAGGATCTGTAGGAATTTACCTACCTGACAAATGATGGAGTCGGGGGCAGAGAAGCTGCATCCTCTGATATCTCTTGAAGCCCAGTCGTATCCTGGTCCCACAAAACTTCGACGACTTCGTCGTCGTCCGTAAATCCGTTACAGTAATACAGTTTCAGTGTAGGAGACCACATCCATTGTGAGTACCACGTCACATTACAAGTGGCTTTGCCAACAGTTGGGGAAGACTTGGCAATATCACATTTTGATTTTCCTGTGGAGTGCGTGGAAGTCTGCGCGTCCTCAGGCAGCAGCTCCTCCTTCTTCCATTCAGTGAAACCGATATCGGGTGTGGTACATGGAGCCATCTCGCTTCTAACGGAATTCTGAGCGCTGTCTCGTCTTTGTGTTGTCTGCCCCAAAGTCTCTGTTGGGTAGACATTCAACATTGTATCACTTTGCTGATGCGAGGCCGCGTTCGCCTGAAGCGTCTGCGACGGATCTGAAGCTGGCGTACCTCGGGATTTCAGTATTGTGAAAGGATCTTTGAGCGACGATGTTGACGAGCAAGTACTGGCGGCTGAGGTTACATGAATATCAATAGATGACGGTTCATGTGATCGTTCGTCCTTAGGATCTAGCACAGAGTCATCGCTATGGCCTGCTCCAAAGGTAAGGTCTCGAACCAATCGGTGTGTGTGATGCTCGAATATGTTGTTGTGTCGATCTGCAGTAAGGCTCGTTGCCTCTAGGCGCTCCAGATGCTCACTGATCTGATGCTTAACAATGGTTGTTTCAACAAGCGGAAGTTCTTGTCGTTTCGACACATCCACGAACCATAACAGCGATATACACTTTCGCCATCTATTAAAATCGAGGTCCGTGTAGAAGTGAGTACCCAGATGTTGCTGAAGGATACCCATGTAGAGAAATTGCTCCAAGTGACTTTCTTCCAGACAGTCTAACATCCATTGATGAATAGGAAACTGATCAGATACATAGTCCAACAAGTGAGCGGTCGATCCTTCCGAGTGGGCCCGCGACGAGATAGCAAGAACTTTGCGGTCATGTCTTGGGTCGTCATCAACATCGGAGTGCGCTCGCAATGACATTGCTGCAACACAATCCTCAGGTGCCAGACTCGCCCTGAGGCGATGTATACGTACTTCACAAAATGCTATCTCTTCGAGAACGTCGCTAGATGACGACACAACGGAGTTGTCGACACCTCGTATCAACGAGTCACTATCATCTTCCAGCCAGTTCATCGTTTCAAGATGCTCTTTGTGTATAGCACTAAGGTGACTTGACAGGCGACTGCGCTCTTCCATAGCGTGGTGGTATTGAGTTTCAATGGAGGCGGTTATGGGATGTGATGCTGGGGCTGCTGGCAAAGAGATCTTTTCCAGATCTTCCGTAACATCATCCATAACTTGATCAGAGAGTAGCTGTTGCACGTCGTATTGGTATAGGTTGTCTTCCAGGTCTATCAAAGTCCACTCTAGAGCGCCAAAATCTCGCTCTACTTCGACGTGATCATCTTCCAGCTCGACCAGCTTGTGCCGTTCCCTTTCGACGATATCATAGGCCTCGAGGAGATCTGGAGGTAGAGGAGCCCGGATGTCGTTGAAGTAACGTAGGAGGATTTCCATCAAAGTAGCCTCGGCCTCTATAGTGCGATTGCGTTGCTGTCTAACTCGTTGCGCGGATGAAATGATCGCTTGGCGGTTGACTACTACATGCTCTCGGATCTCTGCTACCTCTGCTTGTTGATCTGAAAGGCTACCCAGTCTCGTTTGAAGCTTGTCAATCAACTGTTTGCGACCATCGGCGCCTGTGGTGAATCTGTCTCCGGGCATTGCTGCTGGTCTGGATGTAGACATGATGATTGCGTTGGCTTCACATATAACCAAGGTATTGAGGAGGTGTGACTGTTCTTAGAGCAGAGCCTTCTTGGAGGTTCGTGACCGGCCGCGTTTCCACACCAGTGCAGCAGCTGGGACGGCAGCCATCAAGGCTGCATGTTGATCGATAGACAAGTTTTCGTGGTGTTGTATTGTTATTTGCAGAGCGTAACGTGGACGTGGCTATGTGGAGTGAGGTCAGATGTGCGTGTAAGTAGCTGGAATGCGTTGCTGGCGGTGTGTTACAGGCTTCGTGCGGCAGGGTGCAGCAAGGCTGGACGCGACATGAGACGCCAAAAGTGCAGGCATCGCACTACATATGCGCCCAGGGACACGGAGCGCATGGAGCACGAGCAAATAGCACGCCGGGTAGACAAAGGCTGGATTCCCATCGGTATCAGTGTTCGACGCCTTCCCGATTGCTCGGAACAGACCGCAGCTGGCGTGGAGCGTCCCTTGGTTGCAGCGTTCGCACTTACGGAAAGGTGCCTCGGGATGAGCAATCATTCGCTGCCCTCCCACGCGCTCATGTAGCGCGCAGTCATCTATTCCGCTGTCTTCATGTATGAGTCTGCTGCAGGTCTAAATGGCGGGGAAATTGGGCTGGGAGTGACGGCACATGCTAATCGCTCCTTACACCCTCTCGCAACTGCAGAGCCGCATCATTGGAAGATAAAGGAGCATCATGCGCAGTGTTTGGCACAGCTCCAATATTCAACCACGCGCGGCGCTTTATCGTGATGAGTTTCCCTCCAAATGCCGCCACAGGCTCCACCGGTCCTTGGATCTGGGATGAGACTTACAAAAGATACTGGCGGTACGCCACAGATCCGAAAGGGCAGTACTCAAGAGATCTGCAAGGTATGGTAGTCATCTGCAATCGACCTAGTGTTTCTGTTTTACTGATCATCCCTACCGGCGCAGGACAGTACGTGCGAATTTGGCAAGAGACTGAAGCTTCAGCTTCGCAGGCTGCGAGTACGGGTTACGCACCTCAAGTGGGTTATAGCACCCAACCACAGACTGTCGCGCAGGGTGTGCAACAGCATAACGCGAAATATGCATGTGTCACATTGTCAGACGAATGGCTTTGCTGACCAGCCGATGTAGCAGACTTCGAGCCACCCTCAATCACAATATGCAACTTCCCATGCGCATCAGCAAGCGACTAGCGGAGCTGGTGGCCCTTTGCAGTCAGTGACACGACCTGAGCCTGTTGTATCCAATCCCATCAAGCTTATGTCTTTCAGGCGATCGCGGATCGATTCGGTATCAGGGCATGATGCCATGGCCGAAGGAGGTCAGTGCATCGTATATAAACAGTTTTGTTATTCTGATGATCCAAGCTCCTGAGAGCATCAAGCAAAAGATCGAATTCAAGGGCACACCGGAACGTGGATGGACTGAGATTGACGAGAGTAAGTACAATGTTAAGTGTTCGGCGTCTGTGACTGACTCACCCAAAGACTATCGAGTTAGAAGTCGACGAGAAGAGCATGCATTCTTCAAACAGGGCCGAGTATTCGCCATGCTGTACTCCGAGACAGCTAGCGATCCCCTGCCGCCCCGAAACGCAACTGACAATAGCAACTTCACCCGAGCAAACTATGCAACAACAAATCCCGCTATGATCCAAGGAAGATGGGGTCAAGTCATTCACTCGCAAATTCGAAGATTCGTAGTTGTCAGGGTCAAAGCGAACCAGCACTTTGTGGAAGCTTGGTCGGTCTCCATATGACTTTACACCTTGCTCGGCTGATCTATAATAGTTCTATAACCACTTACGGGGGGCGCGGTTGTTTGAAGCCCGGCTGCTATCCATCAGAACATACCGCGGTATACTTGAAAGGGTGTACACCACAGTATCTGGAAGGGGAGAGAGAAAGAGGCATGGACAAAGATCCTGTCGCTATTGAAGCGACCGACATCAATGAGACAATGGATCCAATTTCTAGACTCCGCCTTGGTAAAGTGTACTCTATAGAGTGCAATGTTAAGGTTAGAGACATAGGGAAGGTGGTTCCAGAAGACATGGGGAAGCTCTTGCACTATCACCGACAAGAAATGAACAATGGATTCGAACCAGATGACGACCACGAGTCTATGCCGCCGCCAAGCACTACTTCTTCATTTTTGCAAGCGGCACGGCCCACTCATCATCATGTCTCTGGCAACCAGAGCAGCCAAAGTGGGCAAAGTTACCAGGCTACACAGGGATATCAGCACGGTTACCAACAGGCCCAGGCATACCAGACTGCCACAGGCTTTCAGAATCCTTCTGGCTACCAACAAACCACGGGCTATCAGCAGGCCGCGGGCTATCAACAAACTCCTGGATACCAAATGGCGCCTGGCTTTCAACAGGCTCCTGGCTACCAGTATCCAACCGGCTATCAGTACCCTGCAGGCTACCAGTATCCCCACGGCCACCAGGATCACTCGGGCCGGTAGTCACATTTGCAGGGAACCAGCATACACATACGTTTCTCTTTCTCTCTTGGAGTCACCTGATCCACTTTTTCCTTACCTTCAACCACGTCATCTAAGTTGCTGCTGCCAGATGTGCCCACAGAGGCAACGATAATAGTCGTTCACGCACCGAACAAGCTGATGGATCTTAATATATGTAAGCGCGAAAGCAAACGAATAGATACGTTAGTGAGCTGAAATGACATATACTTTTACCGTCGTTTCGTCCACTTAAATGTGATACCATTCCCTTCGCCCATAACATGCGAGCCAGTGAGAAGCTCAATAACTTCAAGATCTGCCTGCTCGCTTCATTTATTGGGTCCTCTTCGGGTGAGAAGGCTTGGACCAATGAGCCCCTGAGCAACGTGCGCGGCCCCTGGATGAAAACCCACAAGTGAGGCCGTAGCTGATCGTCGACTCAGATTCAACGCGAAAGCGCGTACGTGTCTCTAAATGTTACACAGAGTAAGCCAGTCATGCGACTTTGCGGCGATACAGGTAGGTTTCTGCCTACCCCATACGCCAATCAGATCGAGAGAAGCTCTGCAGTGGAACATAATCCTTGCAATGAGTCTTCAATTGACAAGGACGGAGAAGTTCAGCGAACGCAAAACTTCGCGCATCCTGGACCTCCATCTGACCGTTTCGTAGCAAGGATGATGCGCCGGGTACCCGTGCGCGACCACCCGCGTGGAGGTGGGGCCCGCGAAGTGGGCCGTCATTTCGCCCTCCCGCCCTGTTGTTTGAGAGACCTCAGGAGATCGCGCCTAAGGCAGAAAATTTAGCGATTCACGATGCATCTAGCGCGGCTACTTAAAGCTTAATCCCGAAGAAAGTTACGAACATGTGTTTGCGATGCGTGTAAAAGAATGCTCGCAATGCTCAGTGCGCACCTGAGATGATGTGTCACATTCTTTAGTCCACGGCCGGAAGCTTGCAGCACATTCGATAAAGCGGCAAAACAAAATGCGAGACCTGGCTGTCGCCTGGCCAGCTTATCCCGCCCTACCAAGGCATGACGGACAGTGACGCGCCTCTAGGACTCCACACGGAGTCCGCCATACTCACACAAAGGGGTAATGTGTGCTTACTTCGTCCGACGCTATCGAGTCGGACTTGCCTAACACATCGAACACTGTCATCTCGCGGACGACGTTCAGGAAGGCTCAGCTCTTGACTGAGACGGAAGGAGCTGGGCGCGGGGCAGTCATGACCTCCCTGCTAATTGCTGATAACAACGCGACGCAAGCTGCAACGCTACCCGAATCGCTGTGCCCAGGACGCCCAGCTAATATGGTAAACCAATGGCGTGCCTTGAGAAGGGAAGCGCAAAGTCGTACGACATGCGATGGAGTGGTGCGCGTCTCCCGAGTGAATTCGTGCGCAATATCGAGAAAGGACGTTTCAATGATGGTTAGACAAGTGTACAAGGCAAATGCTTGTGTGGCTGGGTTGTTCACACGAGGCTGGCGTGACTGGCTGATGGAAGTGAGGTCAGTGCTTTACAGCTCATTTCCAGAAACCTTAGAATGAGGCGCTGAAGCACATCGTGGCGACAAGGCCGGCGGCTCGGTGGTTCTGCCATCTCTGGGCTTTTGCAATTTGCCTGGCCGTGTTGAAAGTGGTTAAAGTGTTGGTCGTCAAGATCTGACAGGCCAATGTCATGTTCAAGGCTGTACGGCCAGCTTACGAGCAGGCAACAGCAGTGCTGAGCTTCAGCGTGGGGCGGAACATGCTTCATGAAAGCGGTGTGAGAACGTACCAAATTAGATCGAGACGTACGGGTTACGTCTGGCAGGCCAATCCAGGGCAGAGATCTGCCACAATATGGGCATCCAAACATGCTACCTGGCAGCCAACGTCCAATGTCAAAGCACTCCAATCATATTCTGGTCGCATCCTACACAACACATGGTTTCCATCTCCGTACATCTGACCAATACCAAAGATACACGGGTCCAAATTGGGACCAAAACGCGCAGTGTCCCGATCTGAAACCATGATTGACCCAATTTATGTCCAGTATTTGGCCTAGGACACAGGTGCAAGACGTGACTGGGGATAATCAGATCCGCGAGTTGGAGGCAGGGTGAGCCTTGGGAACAACATCCGGGCACTTACTCGATCCACTGGCTATTCCTCGCTGTGGTCAGAGGTGTTGCCTTATTCAGAACATGGACATGGGAGATACTTTGTTGGCATTCCAAACCCAGATGACGAAGGGGATATTCCGGAGCCGGTCCCCCGGTAGGATCGTTGAGCAAAAATGGAAGTAACCAGTCTGTGAGATCTTGCCAGCGAGCTTAGTTTGTACATAATCGAATCCAAACATATGCTCATAACACCCAAACTGAGCACCGATACGCTATATACAAGTACGAGAAGAGAGGATGCTGTACAACAGGCAAGGAAAGGCTGATAGGGGTATATGCGAGTGAATTCAGGCAAGGAAAACCATTTTGCTCGGAGGCCAGAAACCAATTAAGGTTCGCAGTGGGCATATGTTGTCCTCATGGGGAAAGTCAGCAAGTGAGGTTGGCCGAGAATAGCTCTGGCAGCCTTGAAGGTCCTGGTAAGCGGAATGGGTTGTCTGAGAGCGATACAAAAGGAATGTTCTCCAAGTGGCTAGTCCTCTCATCCTGCGTTAGATCGACCGAAGAATGCGAGGAACGTGGAGTTAATCGCAGAAGTGGTAGGCTCCAAGGCTCTGGACTTTGTACTCTGATGTACGGCGCGACGGTCTTGGTGATATCACTTCTGCTGGCCGGAAGGTCTATCTCGCCTATCGAACTTGCCGTTTTCGAATGGTCCAATGATCCGGGCCGTGGGGTGTCACTCAGTCCATGTGGTTGTTCACTCGACTTTTTCACTTGAAGTGGATAGGGTTGCACTGTCTTCCGATTGACGAATAAGAAGTCCTGGGATGATGTTGTTACTGGTGCCCTCGTCGTTGACTGCACTCTTGTCATTGGTTTGACTGTCTCTACTGCGAAGATGGCATCTCTTGGGGATGAGTGGCTGTTCTCCGAAAATTCGTGGCTTCCAAGATTTTGGGGGCTGGCTGTCTGATCGTTATCTGTTCGAGGTTCCTGCCGCACAGTGTCCGCATTAACAGATGAGACGCGAGACCAACCACCTTCAACGCTTGATGCCGAAGAGACGTCCAGGCCGGATGACGTGCGCGTGACTGTCGTCGGTTCAGTGGAAAGCGAGTGAACGCTTGGGGAACGAGCATCAAAGGTGACATGCTTTGGACCTGGCTCCATAAGATCGCTAGGCTTGATCTGGAGCGGGAAGTCCACGTCCTCCAAAGCGTCTACAATTTCATCGAGCGAAATAAGTGGACTGGTGGTAAGTGCTTTGGTATGGACATCGTCGACAACTACTGCTTCGAGCAGCATGTTCAGAGTTGCAGAAGCCGCTTGACTCACGGACGTTCGTGGTGCTGTAGTATCTCCAGTATGGAACGCGGTCCTGCCTGGGCTATCCGACTTCCAGTGCTGAAGAACGAGCTGCCACCATTCGTTGTCACCCATCTCACTCGACAATTGACTCCGAAGCTGAGCTTTTTGCAAATGCGAATGTTCAAGAGCATCCAGTAACCAGTCTTCGATCCTTGACCGCGTATCTGCCCAATTTAGGCGAACTTGAGTTAAATCGGTCTCACTATAAGGCCGAGTGAGGGTCTGGATAACTTCCTCATTTTTCGTCGGTACAGCGGATAAAGACAACGACATTGGAGCACATCGTTGTATAGACACAAAATCAAACGATGCTAAGAGAGTATCCGTCTGCGCGGTGCATTGTTCTTGTGCGGTAAGCTGATGTAGGTCCAGAACATTCGCAGGCAGTTCATCGAGTTCAGGCAAAGCAGGGATATACTGAAGCTCCAGAAGGTCAGACGAGCCCTCAATCAGTCCACGTGTGTCAACATCTGCCGACGCAGGTGCGAGAAGTGTTGAAGCCAACGGAGTAGCTGCAAACATGTCTTCGACGAACTGCTTTTCCCTTTCTGTGTATTTCCACTCTTCTAGATTATAGTGTTCTTCAGCTTGCTCGAACTCGACCTCTTGTTCTCCGAGTCTATCTCTCCAGATGTCCGCATCTTCGATAGCGTATTGGACGTCTTGAGGCAGATCAAGACCTCGTTCGAGCAAGTACCTTTTGACACGATCAAAAGCGACGCCTGCCTGTGTTGCTGCCTGAGCCCTGGTCGTGCGCAATTCCTGGCGCCTCTTACGGAGTCGAAAGCGTACCCCAATCATGCTCTCTCTGGCATCTTGCAATTCGTCTTGGTGGTCCTCGATCCGGTTGAGAAGGTCTTGGTACGAATTGCGGCTTGCCGACTGACGCACGGGCGTGAAAGGGGAATCCAGAGTCTGGTGCTCAGCCAGTGGACCGGGTGTAGTACCAAAGCCGGTCGAGATCGGTGGAGGTAGATCAGGCATCCGCGACAGAAGATTTCTCCCGTCGACCTCGACCGGCTCGAGAGCTATATGGACGTTGGGGTCCGGTGGAGGGCTGCGGTACTCTTGATCAGGTAGCTCGTTGCTAGTAATGTGCGCTTCATGTGACCCCAGTCGCGCATTGCCAGGGATCGTTTTGAGTTGGTACGCATAGATCGGTTCTTCTTCATGGTGGGATTGTGACGCTAAACATGTGTCAGTCCAGAGCCTTGGTCGACATGGACTACATCATTTTCTCACCTGATGGTAACAGTGCAGTGCTCGAGGAGGCACGTGAGTTACATGCCTTGTTCTGCAACATTGACTGCTAACGTTCATTGTCGAAAATTCTGAAAGCTTTTGCAAGTTGGTGCAGGCTGAGAGGCGTCCCAAAAAGACACGACAGGCGGGCCCATATATTGTGCAATAGCGATCAAGCCATACTGGCAGGGATTGCACCGTGCGGAGCTCGCACCACCTTATGCGCCGAGCCAAAGGTGATTGATTGTCCTGGCTAAAGCGGCGCGATAAGTACGCCACAAGTGTGCCTAAACAGCTTAGACGTTCCGCTGGGCCAGCACACCTTCCGTCTGTTCTCCACACTCTCGAGGCTTCCCCACCAACCACGAGCCACGTTATGAACAGCATCGCGAGCATGTGGACTGTATATAAACGATGCTGCATACTCCGCATAATGCGCACAGGATGCGCTGGTGTCAGGAAAGACTGCAGAGCCGCATTTACCCACTCACAGCCCGACTTAAAAGCCCCTGGTAGACGTGGCCCAACCGCAGCAGCTCGGGAGATGTCGTACGTGTACTCCATGCGCGATCATGTCCCAGCATCATCAATTCGACACCGCATATCAGCGATACAAGTGCTTGCTTTATAACCAAGAGACCGGTTGGTTGATGCAGGCAGCGACATCAAGTAAACGCTGACTCGTATTAGGTCAATGGCAGTTCGATCATTGGGAAGAACCGGGTTGGCAACCGCCCCCTCCAGACCCACCGCGAGTACAGGCCCAAGGAACGGCACAAAAGTATGTGTCGACTTATTCAATCCTATAGAAGCCTTCTGATTTGGTATCTTTAGCATCCATCGCCGCCATGACTCTGTCGCAGCCTCTCCGAATGCTGTATCGTTCTCCTACATCGCAACGCCCAACCAAGGCTTCGCAGCACCGGCAACCTCCCAGCGCGTGTCCGCATCATCTTCTCATTCGTATCCCCAAGCCAGCCAGCTACATCCTTACGGCGCCGGACAATGGACAAACGCGAACCCTTCGTCGATGTACGTGCAGTCTGCGACGAGCTCGAATTATATGCCGAACTCACAATACTTGAACAATACGAACAGACCACGTCCAACAAATAGAGGCCGCGGTGGTAACATCGTGGGGACTTGGGGATCTGCGGGTGCGCTGCACTACGAAGAAGTTGATCCATCTTACTGCGTCAAAGACAAGTCGTTTTTCTTCGTAGGACGCGTGTTTTCCGTGATCATGAACGAGACCGCTGGTTCCAACGCCATCAATTCGGGAACAGTTACCGATTACAACTCCTCAAGCTCGATCAACGCCGTCAAGTACAAAGACAACTACGTGTATACCAACGTTCGCAGGTTCATCGTGATACGGACGAAGCGTGAATTTTGCTACGCGTGTCCGATATTTACCTACTCTGGAAAGGCGACCACTAAAAGAGGCGTCAGGCCTAAAGAACATGGCATCGCATACTCGTGGGGTTCGCAGCCGCAATTGATCCCGGGCGAGGCTGGTATGACTAAGCCGTCTATTGCAGTAGTCATGGCTCAGGGTGTCCCGCTTCTACATGCAGCGTCTCGAATCTACTATGGTATCATTCACCCGACACAACTCAATGTTAAGGTGAAGGAAATTGGCTACGTACCCACGGAACAAGTCCCGTATCTCATCGGTAACTGGAAGGAAGAAGATGAAGATGAGTCAGAACAAGACCCCGCAGTTGCAAGGAATGCCGAGATACCCGAAGAGGAAGGAGAGGACGACGACGACGACGATGATGATTATGACGCACGAGCAGGCGCGTCTGCCAGCAGCGATCCGGCGGACGACGTTGACAAAGTCTCTGCAAAGTTTGGGAAGGCAACTCTGCATGGACCGCAGTGATCCCTTTCATGTCATTTGTCATCAACAAGCCGACTCGCTCAAACATGGTACGTCTTATTCTCAGTCTCCGTTCGACTTCTGCATCTATTTCAAACGATATGGTTTTTGCATAAACGTGGACAACTCGTCCAAATCTTCTTTTTCGTATTGTTTTTCTCGCTGCGGTACTGCAAGCCTTCATCCAACATGATACGTTCAGCGACACAGTTTTTCCTTGCGGTATCTACTCGCCATTACGACTATGTTCCTTACTTTCTTTGTCCGACACCATACGATCGTCAGCGATACAGTCTAAGGGGAACTGGTCAATAACTCTTCTTCCAAATGGAATATGTCATATCCGTAACACGTAACGAACGATGCACTCATGCCATTCGGTATGCAGTGTCTCATGAATGCTTCAGCTAGGGCCCTCACTGATCGCTGGCCATCCATCCGTCACATGTAGGCATACAAGTGCTTAGGATGAGCGTGTAACCTGACATCGGGAATTCAGAGGTTCCGAAATTTCTGTCAATATTCACCTACAACAACCTTGAAGAGCCACACAATCGAAGCTCATACCTCGCAGCCTGGCAGCCTGGGCAGCCACGAGTTACAACCCCGCACAGCTGAGTTCGCTACGCTTCATAGGTTACTCGGCACGTGCTCGGCTCTGCAGTCACTCCTAAACCACGCAACGTGCCCATCAACCATTCCTGAGGCCTTAACAATGTATCAAACACAAGCCAAGTGCTCTTAACGGACTCGCCGAGTATATTGTGTGCGCGTGTCATTAAATGCTAAAGAGCTGCATGTTCAGCTTACAGCACTTGCAGCCGAGGAAAACACGATCTCTACAGTACGTGTGCTCCGTTCCATCGCTCGGTCGGTCTGTAACGTTACGATTGGCGTGCAAAAGTATGTCCCAGTCAAGCGCTGACACGCATTACGTCTACGACCAGCAGTACATTGCGCCGGCTATTGTTCGGCTTTGTCGTGTGAGGGCGCAGAGACAGAGACGCGCAATCCAGTTGCGGCCTCATCTTGGTCTCCGGCGATTCGAAGAAGGTCTTCATAGGGGTTTAAGTGACCAGAAAACCCAACCGGCTCAAACACTGAGTTGGTACGAAGGGCGGGTGGATGACATCGAATGGGTACGGAACGGACATTGGTTGAGGGTCGAACTTTCTGGACGGGACACGATGATTGTTTACATGTTGAGACGGGTCATTAGGCTGGAAGCTCTGAGAATGGACATCGAGAAGAAGAATGTCGATATCATTGTCAACACCAAGAAAATCGGCATGCACGTCTGAAGGTGAGCCTGACACTGTTGGTGATGGTGCGTCTATGAATAAGTCTGGAGATGTGGCGCGCAACTCTGATTCCAGATCAATAGGCTACAGCTGTGTGAACTTAGTCTACATACCCGATGGCGCCAACTCGTTGTAATCCTCACGGCCAGGTGCACACTCCATCTTTGTATGCACGTGGGACATTGAGCGCAAATGCTCATGCTAATCGATACTATGGCTACAGGTGATCATAAGGTCGAGGATGCTTGCCGCGAGCAAACGCGCGACGAAGGAAGATCAACTGTTTTGGTGACCGTACTTCTGCAGTGAGTTGTCAGCCTGTGTCACGGTTTAGAGTCTCTCTTGCCTTGTCACGGTCTGATCTCTCTTTCTCTTGCTGCTGTCGCAACTCACCTTTGCTAAGACGTTACTGCTTCTACTGCACTAGCGTTGTTATGGTCACTCAACTATATGTACTGTTTTGTAGCTTCACACAATACAACCTCAGTTCAATCCTTCAATTCTTCCTGCATGCGCACTGTTCACCCACCGCAACAGCCTGGCACCTCAGTTCACAAGGTACATGTGAACTGCGTCTCTCACGTGACTCTTTGTCACTTGCTTACTCATCGTGGTTGTGTATATAATTGCTCTCTGTAGCTCTCTCAATACAACAACCTTCTACTTTCTTCATGTCTGCTCTGTCCTCTCACATCTGACATGAGTCAACGCAACCTTGCATTGAAGCCACCAACAGCCCGGGGCAGTCCACCTCCTCAGCCCGACTCAACCAACGACGCGTCTACGTGGCAGCACCGTTGTTCTCTCGCGGTGCTCGGCCATGTCGTTCCTGTACAACGGACATGCGCAAGAATTTCCCACTCAAACGCTGACACGCGTTTACTATACGACTCACAATACAAGAGATACAAATGAATAGTATACAACCGCGCGACTCGTAAGTTGCATCGCGAGCTTGGTGGGACAAGCTGACGTTCGTAAGAGCAATGGAGGCTCTCAACATGGATGTCACCTGATTCGCAATCATCACAGTAGCTCGCATTCTTCGACTGCCTCACTCAAACGGCCTAATCAGTCCAAGCAATGGCCGTGTGGGGCTACAATTCTACCAGCCTCTCCTTTCGCGGGACCGGGCTATGTAGCGCCGGGATATGGCCATCGTCAGCAGTCATATCCGTCCAATACGATAGACGATCAACTCCCAACCTTCCCACGAGGAGCAGGGCAGCTACTTTATGGCACTTACATAAAAGGAGAAGGTGGGTCCGAGATGGACAAACTAGACCAAGTTTTAGCGTGGAACACAACCCTTTTTCACGGAAAGAAGAGTATTCGTGGTCATCATAAACGAGACTGCTAGAGGAACAAACGACGAAGTCCCAATAGACTACAACAGCTCTTGGTCTGGCGCCAAAAACGTCAATCTCAACATCAACGCTGTCAAGTACCAAGACAACCTCGTACACACACAAACGCGAAGATTTGTGGTCGTGCGTGCAAAAAAAGAATTCTGTTATGCCTGCCCTATATTCACGTATGGTGGACAAGCAACCACAAAGCGTGGAGTACGCGTTGCGGAACACGGCATTGCGTTTTCAGTCGGGCAAGATCCAGAACTCGTCAGCGGTAAAACAGGCATCACGAAACCTTCTCTGGGAGTTAAAGATGGCTCCAGACGAGCCCCCTCTAGAGAAAGCGTCGCGAATTTATTTTGGAATCCATCATCCTATCCAGTACAATGTCAAGGTGAAGGCATCGGGCACGTGCTTTCCGAGCCAACCTTGATCGGAAACTGGATGGAGGAGGAGGATCGAGACATTGCCACGAAACAATCGCCTGCATTTACAGCTGCAACTGCGAATTCCATCAGCGAGTTTGCGGAAGTTCCTGAGGAAAAACCCAACGACGGTAATGCGCCAATGTCCAAGAGCGATTTTAAAAAAGCGGTAACGGTTGTCGATCCCTACCTCTATCATGCTACGAATAGCGAGCACGGTTATGATGCTTCACTAGCTCCTCACATATATCCCCCGACCTACAATCCCTATGAATACCATCACGAGCATAATGCACAAGGTTATCATCCGACTCCAGCCCACACAGCTATCACCCAACGCACAACCCTCACGGATGGCATTATCAAAAAGCGCCTTACCGCTATCATCCGTACTGGAACAAGATGGGCTATCATGCCAAGGAACATCCTGAAGGCTTCCATCCTGTCATCAACAAGTACTTTTATCACCTCAAAGACAACAAGTTTGGATACCATTCCCAGGATAACCCATATGGATATCATCCATCCTTCAACCCTCACGGTTATCACAACGTGTACAACTCAAATGGATATCATCCGCACCTTCAGACGAACGTCTACCACCCGCACTGGAATCCTGGTGGGGCAGCTAGTCATGAAGAGGACGACGATAATGGCGGTGATTATGCCGACGCAAACGATGATGATGTTGATATTGACTACAGTCTTGGTGGATGGGCGCAAGACGCAAGTTCGTACGAGCTCGATCACTCTACGAGGAAAACGCCTGAAATGTACAGTTTATGTATTGAAGGCAACCAGCAACGATATTCTGTCAACTTTCTGCACCTCTGTAGGCTTAAGTACTACTTCTCAACCACCTATCTCTAAAATGCCTTCAAACGAAGCAGATATACAGCTTGCTCTATCAGCTATACTACGTCACAAATTCTAGCTGTTAGCCGTGCTGCAGCAACGTACAATGTTCTCGAATCTACCCTACGGAATCGATGCGCTGGGAAGCCTGCCCGACGCGATTGTCGACCCAACTCGAAGAAACTTCGTGAGCTAGAGGAGGAAGTGATTATCGAGTACATACTCGACCTAGACCAACATGGATTTGCGCCTACGTACGAAGCTGTACGTGGTATGGCTGATAAGTTACTTACTACGCGCGGCGCAGGTCGCGTTGGCGTCCACTGGCCCTGCAACTTTGTCAAGCGTACAGACAGTCTTACGACACGTTTTAATCGAGCATACAATAGTCATAGAGCTCTATGCGAAGATCCTGTGTTAATCAGGAGCTGGTTTGAGCTTGTAGAGCAGACAAAGGCGAAGTACGGCATATGCGATGAGGACGTCTACAACTTTGACGAGGCTGGCTTCATGATGGGCAAGATTACGACTCAGCTCGTCGTTACAGGGTCAGAGAGGAGAGGCCGGCCAAAGGCTATTCAGCTTGGCAACCGTGAGTGGGTGACGGTGATCCAGGGAATCAACGCTGGTGGCTGGACAATCCCACCCTTCCTCATCTTTGCTGGCCAGTATCACCTGTCTGCCTGGTACGAGGAGGAGGCTATCCCACGCGACTGGGCTATCGCAGTTAGCGACAATGGCTGGACGACAAACAAGCTTGGATTTGAGTGGCTAAAGCATTTTATTAAGCATACAGATAGGAAGGTTGTCAGCGCGCGTAGGCTGCTCATCCTTGATGGCCATGAAAGCCACCACTCTCTTGAATTCCGAGAGCTCTGCAGAGAGAACAACATCTACACGCTCTGCATGCCACCTCACTCATCTCACCTGCTTCAGCCTCTTGACGTTGGCTGCTTCTCGCCGTTAAAGCGCGCGTATAGCCGTGAGGTTGAGTGCCTTATCCGCCACCACATCAACCACATCAACCACATCACTAAGTTCGAGTTTCTGCCAGCCTTCAAGGCAGCCTTCGATCAATCGTTTACGTCAGCAAATATCTGCTCAGCCTTTCGCGGCGCAGGCCTTGTGCCTCTCCAGCCAGACGCTGTTCTGTCGAAGCTTGACGTGCAGCTACGTACGCCTACTCCTCCTCCTCTTGTAGGAACTCTCTGGGAGGCTCGTACGCCGAGCAATATACGTGAGCTTGAGGCTCAATCAACTCTAATACGTGATCACGTGCGGCAGCATAAGAGCTCGTCGCCAGCCTCAATTATCCAGGCAATTGACCAGCTGAAGAAGGAGGCAGAGGTTATGATGCTCTCAGCTGAGCTAATGCGCGATCGGGTTACTAGCCTTGAGAGAGCTAATGAGGCAGCAACTATGCGTAGGCAGCGCAAAAAGAAGCGTATACAGAAGCAAAGGACCTTAACAAAGGGAGAGGGAAAAGATATACTCGCTCAAAAGGAGGCTGGCAGGCAATTTGAGCGTGAACAGCGTCAAGGTGGAGAGCGATTAGGCCTCAGCCGCCAGGCTCTGGCGCGTTGTACGAAGTGCCGAGAGCCAGGTCATAATTTGCGTACATGTAAAAAGATACTTTAAGTACTACTTAACACAATGTATTAATATCTATACATTATATCTAGTCTTAGTAGAGTTCCATGCCTGCAGAGGTGCAGAAAGTTGGTGGGGCGCGCAACTCGCTTGTATTCGCAACTCGCTTGCAAAACACGTTATCTTTATATGTGTTTGGAGAGAATATACAAGCCATGAGTCCCATACTTGAAGTCGTATCTCTCGTAGTTAAGTATAGGCTAGCATCGAGATCTGGTACGAGAAGGATTCCGCGTCCAGGAAAACTTTCAAGAAAATACTCGCGCAGAGATTTCCCAGTGCTCATCATAGCTCGGGCTGGCCAGAGGATGCCATTTCCCAACTTCCCATCTCATGAGCGAGTACATGACGAAGATAAGAACATAGTTCAAATGTTTAGGCTTCCCATTATCAATGTGGGAAGTTCCGTGGCGTGCGTATACGAGCATCCAGGCTCAGACTTCAAGGCTATATGCCCAGAAATCTGGGCATTCATGGGCTTCTGTGAGTTTTTGATCCCGCAGAAAGGGGAAAGATCTTCGGAATTTAGCGAACTAGGTGTAATGGTTTGAGTTGCACGTAAGCCTTTTGTTGAACATTGTATCGCTATCATTCCAAGTGAGTAAAGAGATTGCAATGTATAAAGTTTTACCCAGCCTGCGTATGGTGCAGTACTTTACCCCGTTCAACCACGCATCGCCATTTCATAATACGCCTCAAGCAGATATCTGTGTCCCTCCACGACCATTCCAATGTCTAGGACTTTTACGTTGTGCTCGACCGCGTATGCCTTTCCATAATTCACTCGACTTGGAGGCTCCAGCTCTTCTTTTGCTGTTGGTATGACTCGGATTGAGTATTTTGTGATATTTTCACCAGGAAGAAGATTGGGTGCCACGGGAGATGTATGTATAACACCGTGATCAGCCATGATCAAACCGGGTTTAGTTGCTCCTCGGTTGCTGTAAGTCTGAATGGGTCTGGTCATAGATAAGCAGGTTTGGAGCAGATACAGAGAATCGATCGCACGTACAGACATTGACTGAATGATCCTTTGGTCCTCACCACAACAAATCTGCGAAGTTCACTATAGGCTTGTTCCCCGAGCCATGCCGTGCTATAATGAGTTGAATTACGGGTTTTCCCGGGATTGGCCTGGCCGGCAGGCTCAGTCCATAACATCTTGAAAACCTGATTAATCATCAGCACTATAAGACATCTCATCTGGGACGACTCTATAGATTTTACTGACGCGACCAGGGACGAAGAAATAGGTATGATGGTGCTTAGCCACTCGTCGGTATCCTTCGGCAATTTAGCAGTAGTGCGATTTCGCGACTGATGCCTCTTACGTGAGTCTAATCTCTCCACTTCACCAGGCTGGTCGTCTTGAATGTAACGGCGTTCCTTGAATTCCACGTCGGCTTGCACATCCGGGGGAAGATTCGCTAACGTTTGCTTCGAGCTCTGTGGACGTTGCTGCGAGGTCGTGTACTGATAAGCATTATATTGACCGGCAGGCTGTGGCTGTCTGAACGAGGTAGATGCATGTGCATAACCATAATTTGCACTTTGAGGCACTGCGTAAGTTTGGCTACCTTGGGAGAGCTGCTGGGGACTCTGAGCATTTGAACTGTAGCCAAAATGTGAGGCGCTATTTAACGCCTGATAGGTGGAGGCGGATACGGAGTCTCGTCTAGAAGAAGAAGTGCGCTGCTCCATTTGTTTGCTATCGTGATCCTGTGTAGGTGCTGGTTCTGGCGCTTGCGGAAGCGCAGGTGGTGGCCCTGCCCAAATCGTGTCGCCTATTGCCCCATCCGCACCAATCAGATAGGAATAGTGTCGTCCATGGGCAGCGGACCAAGTCCATGGTGTATATGAGGCCATGCCTTCATGCTGGCGACACAGTCAAGGCGAAGTCAACAAGTAGGCGGATGGCCACGTTCTTAGGCTGCGACTTTGCGCGGGGCAGCTGGGCACTTTTTGGGCTTGAGTCTGAGCTTGGGCCTGACGCATGCTAGCGGGGCATGATCTGGGAAGAACCTCTATGTGGCGGTGTCTTTCCGGTCGGAAACCCTTGAGTCTTGATTTTCTTGCGTGCGTGAACGCGAGTCCAATCAGGCCATTGACGGTGCGCAAGGATGCTTGTTACACATTGCTTGTGTGGCAGCCCAAGCGGGGCACACTCGCCAACAAGCACAGCCGTCAGTCCCTAGAACTTTGAAAGGAACGCGGCGTGTGAACCAGCAACGATTACCCAGCTCTCTGGTCTTCACTTATAGCGACTAGCGGGACCCCTTCCACTTATTTGGTATCTTCAGCCGCTGCTGCTTCGTTGTGCCGATTGCACACTTGGACACTGAGTGCAGGTGTGCCTGGAGTGACCAGCTTCCCGGTGTGACAGCCCTCTCAACAGCAGGGCGGGCGTCTCGAAAGCGATGCGGATTGCTCATGTGCGCTGCTAGCATATTGCGCCCTGCCTTTCGGTGTAACAATCATGGTGGACGACACCTTGCACGGTGTTGATCGAGACCACAGAGCTGGGCAGCCATCTCAACCAGAATCTCGCGATGTCGCCCTTCCTGTACCACTCGAAACAGCTGTTAATGTTGTAGCGCCTCCGTGGATTCGTAAGGGGATCCTGAAGCAACCGAAGGTGCAATTTCCCGAGCAATTTTCCGACGAGTTAAACGAGTCACCACCAAGATCACCACTTCGTCCTGGTTCAAGATCTCTGGTATCACGGTTACCGATACCCCCAGACCCGCCTCCTGGTCATACTGGACTGTGGGATGCAACCCAGTCGGCCCGACCACTACTTCCACTTCCTCCACCACCACCACCACCACCACCTCCTCCTCCTCCATCATCCAATTCCTACGATGAGCCAATGCTACCTAGATATAGACGATATCCTTCACCGCCACCACCACTTCCTCCTGCTCCCCCGCCTCCTCCTCCATTCCCAGATGCAATCCCTGGCCCTCCTAATATTTTCTCAAAGGAGGTGGAGGAGAACGAGAAGTTTAGTGAACCCGCAAAACGGCTGTATGCGCGTTTCATGGATGAGCTGGAAAAGTTTGTCGATCAGACTCTCATGGTCATGAAGACACGTGTGGAGGTTCAGGAAAAGCGTAATCACTTAAGACAGCACCGCTCCGAAGTCTTCATCTGCGATACGGATCTCATCAACTACGTGCGCATGTATTTCGTAAGCGGCGAATCCATACCGACAAGCCGTCTCATCGATCTATATGAATCCAGTGAAGCATCACGGAATGATATTGGGCCAATCGAAGCCGAGTATGAACTAATGGAGATGGAATTGGGGGCCGCAGAGAATGCTCTCTCAGAATCTTGGGGCGCCCTTGAAAGACGTTATGGACAGTTTTTCCGCCTCAAAACTGCTCCTACCACTCGGCAGAGTGATCCCACGGAGATCGAATACGAACCGCCCTCTCCAATACCATCTGAGGCAGAAGAAGACATGGGTGTGACACCGGGACGCACTCTGCTCCATGGCACTTCCTTGGGGGAGGAAATCAGGATTAGCCAGTCACCAGCGCTAGTGCGGAGTGAAACTATTCCTGACACACAGGTTTTGTACTCAGTTGAAGGCGCACAAAGGAACCGATTGACCCAACCTTCCAACGAAAGTATAAAGCGTGGAACTACTTCCAACAAGGACCAGCCGGTGCTGAATGACCTGGTCTCTAAATTGTCCCGCAACGATAATGTGGGCAAGTTCCAGCCCAGATATTCAAAGGATATACGAAACGACCGCCTACAAGAAAGCCTCAAGGGTATCACGACGAACATTGCCTTTGATGTACTCCCCATTCCACCAACGATACTGGTAGATGGGCCCTCGGATGACCAGTGGCTCGAGCGTGAGACCCTTTTGCTGCGTCCCGGGAGTGCTTGGGCTGAAGCCGATTTTGATAGTTACCTACAGCAATTACTCGATAACGAGAGGACGCACCACGAATACCTTGAATGTTTCGACAACACTAGATCGAGGATCGATCAATGGTTGCTTCACAAGCTACGTGCCTCACGCTGCGAGATATTGCGCCTACAACACTGTATTGATAGTATGGCCTTGGACATCGATGGCTGGGCCAATGTCGTGCTATCTCAATGGCCCAGCTGCGTGCTTGATTGCGATCAAGCAAGTCCTACTGGATCAATCGAGCTGTATAGTGACGACACTTTCCGGAAGCAACCATTACAATCATCGCAGCGCGGACGTCTCGTCGTTCAATCACCGGAGGTGACCACATATCATGTTACAACAACTCAAGGCGAGCCACCAGATTTGAAGACGTTACGCGACAAGCATCTGTTGAAGCAGCAACAACACAACTTGAACATAGTTCGAAGGCCGCTTTTCAGGTGGAATGCTATGCCTACTTGACTAGCCTCACCTTTCAAGGCATAAGCCATTCAGACACTGACCCTCAGCAGTCAATGCAAAAGAACTCTGGGAGAGATGAGCTTGTAGCCTCCATGCATGCTGGGAGTGCTCATTGCAAGTTGATCTGATTAGTCCACCATCATAGAGCTTGTATGATGCAAATGTATGAGTTGACTGCACCCTCTTCAGCCACTATCCGGTGCAACGCAAAGCAAATTGCCCGCAGATCAGGCGCGGATGTCGTCAGGCCGCAACATTTCATGCAAGTCCAGCTGTCAGCTGAGTCTTTCGGTAGAAACACCAATGAGATGGCAGTGAAACAGCCACTGGAAATTCCGGTGAGAGCCTGCAGGATACATAAGCAAGATGACGAAATCGTAGGCTGCATCCAAGGAGATGTGATTCGCTACCATTGAGAATGCCACGATCAGTTGCGACACTCGGTAATTACACATGGCCAACTCCAGACGGGAATCTCGAGTAAACTAGCTATGCTGCTCTCGCGGACTAGCTAGTGAGCATATGCGGAACCTGAACCAGAAACTAGCAAAGGTGGTAGACACAGCCAGCTACATTATGGAGATCCATGAGGCAGTTCTCAACGAGAGCACTGCGTCGTGCGATTCGCATACGGCGCTTCTACAGCATCGTGTCCCCAGATCCACTTGATAACTCCATGATCTCGTGTTCGCGAGGTCGCACTCACTGCTCATATTTGATATGAAGTGTTCGACTCACGAGCTGTCCAATGTCTCGAACCTGCCGATTATCGAAGAGTAATCGATCCAGTGACGAGCTTGGCAGCCAGCGCGATAAAGCTCTTGTTGGGTGAGGGTATAACATACGCTGTGGTGGTCGAACATAGCTGTCAACCATTTATTGTGGTGTCAGAGTATGCTTCCACCAAGTGCTTGTGCTCGTCTACGATCATGCCGATATCCACCACTTTTACGTTATGGAGGACCGAATAACGCTTTCCGTAGTTGAGCCGGGATTCGGGCCTGAGTACGTCGGCGCGAATACCTTCCCGTAGGCGCACCTGAACGGCTCGTTTTGCGAGGTTTCGCTCTTCTGGAGAAGAAACAGTTGGTGGTTGCGCAGCAGTGAAGATGATACCGTGATTGTCGGTCAGGAAGCTAGGTGTCGTTCCATGACCTCGTCGGCGAAACGATTGAACTGGTCTAGAAAAGGAGTAAGTGTGATTCCTGCCAGACGTAAACCTTCAACACGACTTACACGCACTGACTGGAGTTGCCCATATTGCGAACGACTACAAAGGTTCGCGTCTCGGCATCTTCCCCATTCTTTTGTGGTTCGAAACTATGCTGGGATGAGGCGCGGCTTCTCTCTTCACCTGGAATATTTGGTGAAGCTGTCCAAAGCATTTTGAACACCTGCAGTATATATCAGACCGATGATCCAAGGACATAACCGCAAGACTATTCCGATGGGTGTCACTTACTCTACCGAGAACGAAGAACCCAGGTTGCGACTCCTTTCCGAGTCGCTGATATGCTGAGTGTTGTTAGTGTCTCGACATCAAAACGCGAGCAGTATCTTACATGATTCTAGAGCAGCAGAAGCTGGCTCCGTTGAAATTCTTTGAGCGGGCGGATCAAGTGGTGAAAGGAAGTCCTCTGCAATCCGAGTCTCACTCATTTCACGGCTGATTTCGTCTACAGCAGGTGGCTGCGGTTTTTGGCTGCTGTGATCGGGTCAGTCTTGAGCCTCAGACAGGCCACACGTCATACAATGCAATGGATGAATTGAAGCGTACCTTTGCCCAGAGCCTGTGTGGGCTATCTTTGGGGGCGGTTTGTGCTGAGTAGCGGGATCGTCCCAGTACGGTCGGTCAATTGTAGGACTCCCATCCCCAGCTAACTCAAAGCAATACCATCGACGTAGCCGTTCATGCCATATCCATTCTGTATATAACCCCTTCGGACGATGGCATTTCGAGCAATAAAACTCATCATGCTCGTGAATGATCCTGAAAACGGTAGACGCAGGTGGACGTTTCAAGCGGTCTCGCCACGTCATGGCAATGATGATCTCAGGCAAAAAGGACAGCAAAGGTGAAACTTTGGCCGCTCGAAGGTCCGCATGAGTTTTCTCCATGATGTCCCTGAATCTTTCGCCGTGATCAAGGTTGATGGCCCGGGTGATGGTGGCGAATAACGTGATGAAAACGCAGCCTAGGGAATATACATCGGCGCTATAGTTTCGTTTCGTGCTATCAAGAACCTCTGGAGGGGCCCATTTACGTGTTAGAGGCATAGCTGAACCTTCCGTTGTGCTTTCACCGGGTCGTCTGGCGTCCTTCGATGCACCGAAGTCGGCATACAGAACGCGACCCTGATGTATGAGAATGTTTCGTGGCTTGATGTCCCGATGGCGGATCTGTTTACCGTGCATATACTCTAACCCACTAGCTAGACATCCGAATGCTCTTTGAAGGACTGGTACTATCGCTGTGATCTCTCTCACATGTGTTTCATGCTGTTCGAATAGCCGCTCGTAGCGCCTGAGGAACATTTCAAGGTCTCCATCTATCGCGACGGGTTGTAGGATGATATTCCCATGGTCCGCAGTTTTGAAAGTTGCAAAAACTCGAACGATGTGGTAGTGACCTTTAAGGCTGCGCGTTATTTCTACTTCGCTGTCGAAATGCTTCTCTGTTTCAATTCTCTGGTGCGACTCCCACGGAAAGCGTATGGTCTTTATTGCGTATAGCGCTTTTGTCTTTGTATGCTGTACTCGCTGCACAACTGCTGCTCCTCCACTGCCTAGAATCTCGTCTTTCAAGTAAGGGAGGCGCTTGACATCGTCCTCTTCTAAGACCACATCTTCGTCTTCCAAGATGTCCTTGAAGTCTGCTGGTGGCTTCGACGACTCCGGCGTTGAAGAGACTTGATCAGGCTGAGCGTTGCTTTGCATGAACGCAGCCTCTAGCCCTGTGCGCATGTCTCGAGTGAGGGTTGGCTTGAAGCGAAGGTGGGGTAGAATATGGGGTCCAAAAGAAGTGGCCGAATGCTTTTCACCGGAACCCTCGTGCAAGACGTCAAAGCAACAAACATACACTCATAAAGTGCAAAAGCATGAACAATTGGTTCATACACTAGCATGGCAGGAGTTGGAGAACGCCAGACCCTTTATGTATGTGGCACAGATGGCAGGGCACGCGAGGCTCTTCGGCGAGGTGTGACAGCGCCTGCAGGAAGGCTGTATTGCCACATTGTTCGATTGGCGCATACAGTCTCTTTCGTGCAGAGTCCACTAGATGTAATGGAGAGGTAGTCTGCCTTGTTTTAGTGGCGACCGTTCAGGCCACCAGAGCTTGAGCCTCATAGGAAGAACTATGGGTTGCATCGTGATCTTGGTTTTCGGAAGTGTCAGGTTTACAACTACCGCATTCAATTACGTAGTAAGCCCCGTCTACTACCACGCCGTAGTATAGTCGTCTTAACAGGTGCATGCAAACCGAGTCCTCGGGTAAGACTGAGGCCGGGTCTAGGAAGATGAGATTTGAATATAATTCCATTGGTAGGTTGATCTAGAACCAAAGTTAAGGCCGTTACACCCACACGTAGTCACCTATGCTCTCGTCCGAGAGAGACTCGCAGCCATCGCCCTTGAGTTTTTCATTCCATCTTGCCAGTGGACTTTCTATGCAGACTGAGCAGTAAAATTCAGGCATTTGTAGGATAATTTCGGCACTGTGCACAGCGCACAGCCTTTTCGAAGGCTCGCGCCTAGTCATACACATGATAGTGTCAATTAGGGAGTCGGGAATAGAGTCCACGTTGACCGTAGCAAGACGCTGGTGTAGCATGTCCATCTCAGCAGAGAATCGCACATTTTCTGTAGCCTCCAAGGATCGATCTTGAGCAAGAGCCGAAAGCAATTCTAGAAACACACAGCCCAATGAGAAAACATCGGATTTTCGATTGCGAGGCTCTTCCTCCACAATCTCGGGTGATGAATAGCGTCGAGTGAATGCCTTTGGTATTCCTTCAGTAGTGCTGCCATCGAAGCCACTAAAGTCGAACGAGTATCCGAAGTCTGTGTAGATGACCTCGCCGTTATGGATAAGAATGTTTCCGGGCTTGATGTCTCTGTGTCGTATCCTCCTCTGATGCATGAAAGCCAGGCCAACTGCAAGACAGCCAAAGGCCCGTCGCAGAACAGCCCTCATTATTACGAGGCGATCATCAGGCCGGCCAGTCTCACGCGTTGAATCCACAATCCCCCAAAACGCGACAAGGAATTTGTGCAGATCTCCCCCGCTCGCCACGGGCTGCAAAACAAGTCCAAAGTTCTCTGGAGTGACGTATGTTGCATAGACCTTGACGAAGTGATGGTGAATTTCGAGGCCTTGAATTGTTTTCAGCTCGTTCCTGAACACCTTTTCGAGATCCTCCCTTTTGTACCTTACGATAGGTATGTGTTTGCGAGCGTAGACCGCTCCTGTCGATCGGTCCTGGACCTCTTCCACAAAGCCACTATTGCCCTTTCCTAGGACTCGTATGTGCTTGTAAGGTAGCTCCTTCTCATCGATGTCCACGTAACTCCCGCCTTGCTCAATCGAACGATACTTTTGTGGTGACATGGGCGGCTCTTTGAGAGCAGGTAGGACGTATCAAACCTAGCCGTGGCCAGTGGAAGATACACGAAACGCGTGAAGGGTCGGTGTCGCGGTATGTAGCCTTTGGGGCACCAAACGTCAGTGATGAATTCGATGACAACGATGGCGCGTCTCGTACTGTGACGAGAAAGCAGCCGTGCCCGCCTGGCAAGAATGGGGGGGATTTTTGGGCCTTCGATGGTAAGTGTGTTCTCGAAACTCGTCGCGCGGAAATCTAAAAGAGACAGCGAGCTTCTCTCACAGTCGAGAGGGCTGACCTCGCAAGGCTATGCAAGCGTTTCGTGACTTGTGCTGGATTTTGCATGATTGGTGGTCGCGAAGCGCGTCCTGCGCGTCCTGCACGCCAATATAGGCGGTCCTGGTGTTCGCTTGAATCTCAAATCTTTCAGGTCCATCCGTCGCACGTAAAACGAATGCAATCATACATGCAGTAAGACCTGGTGGTAAGGTCGATGAAGCGCGAAGACCAGTATCGCTGATTTAAGATGTACAAAAGGACTACGGATTGTGCCTCTATTTTTTGCCCTTTCCTCTCGCATTGAACGTCTTCAGCGGATCGACCTTTCCATTCCTCCTCACGACCTTCCTCCCCCTGCCCTTCACGTATTTTTTCTTATCTACTCTTGGCACATTTAATCCGACGAAGCCAACATCTGCTGGTTTCCTGCTGCCACCCGGTAACAAATATTCCGGGACATGCTTGAGATGTGGTTGTATACGTGCCGGATGATTGAGAGTCTGGTCGTGTCGGAGGTGCGCGAGAGCTTCCGGGTTTTCTTCGAACTGTAGAAAGGTCAGCGATATTCTCTGCAAGACGGAAGCGAAGACTACTTACGTAGCGGGAGAGCTTCTGCGACTTGGAAAGCTCCAGCCGAATCTCCTTGATGCGCGCCTCTCGGATGGCGATACGCGTCACGGACCGTAATGCATCTCCAAAGCGATACCTGAACGGCTCGAGTCGCTTCATGTCGAAGTTGTAATTCTCGAGTGTCTGCCCAGCTTCCTGGTGCTTCTCGACCTTCTTCAGCACTTCCTCGTCGTTCTCGCATGCAGCAAACGTCGTCGATTTGTGCTTCCTGTACTTCTCCTTCGGTATGATGAACGAAATGGCAGTGCCCGACTTGCCAGCGCGTGCGGTTCGGCCGATGCGGTGGAAGTACGACTTGTACGTGGCGGGGAAGTCGAAGTTAAGGACGCAGGAGACGTTGAGGAAGTCGATGCCACGGGAAACGCCAGAGTCGTTCCTTGCCGCCTTATCCGTCTTCGACTTCTTCTTCGGTCGCGAGTCGCCCTCCTTCTGACGCAATCCTAAGATCTCTGTCTCGTCTGACGCAATCAAGATGTTGTAAATGTTCTTGTTGAATTCCTCGACGATATGCAGGCGCGAAGTGAGCGGCAACTCTGAGTTCAGCACACAAGACTTGATGCCAAACTGCTCCAGGAACAGCTTGACGCGGTATGAGCGATCGGTGTCTCCCACAAACACAATCGTCTTGCCCTTGATCAGTCCCAGCTTGAACATGGCGTATATTAGCAGGAACTTCTCCTCTTCCGCACACTTTATCACGTATTGCTTAACCCGTTTCGAGTCCTTGCCGAGATCGTCCAGCTTGAGTACGACGGGGTCGTTGCAGAGGAGGCTGCCGAGCGACTCGACTTCAGTGTTGAGGGTAGCCGACATGAGGAACATCTGCACGCCCTTGGGGATGTTCTGCGCAATCTGATCAAGATCCTCCTTGAAGCCATAGCCCATGACAAGGTCGCCCTCATCTACCACCAGGTGTGCCAGCTCTGTCACCGCCAATGCGCCATTGTTGATGTTTGCGCTTGCACGTGCAGGAGTTGCAATGACAACATCAGGGTTGTCCGCCAGCTTTGCCTTCGTAACCACCTCTGATTCCTTTCCTGCGATATTCTGTATCCTGATTTCTTGTCCACAGTGTGCTGAGAGTGCCTTTGCGACCTTTGTTATCTGCAGTGCGAGCTCTTTGGTGGGTACGAGAATGAGCGACGTCTTTCCCTTGCGGCGTAAGGTGTTGTGTAGGATGGGCAGCAGGTATGCGCCCGTCTTGCCTGTGCCAGTACCGCTACGGGCAAGGATATCGCGGCCTTGTAACGCTAATGGTATAGCCTTGGATTGAACGGCAGTCGGCGAATTCCATCTCTGGTCTCTGATGCCTCTCAATAGTCGCGGCTCAAGTTGAAGGTCGGCGAATGAAGCAGCAGTCTCTTTTGCTGTTATGGCTGGCGGGCTAACGGGCTCTGTTTGCGATGCGTCGCTCGCCCTGTGTTTCGGCGAGGACGATGCCTCGGGCTCTGGAACGTCATGTTCGTTTAGCTTGCGCTTGGGTGCCATGATTTCTCTTGGATTATGGCAATAGTATAAGTACTCGCTGGTCAAAGTTCACGTTCTGCATCTTCCAGTGCTGCTTCGCACTTTTTTGACGCTAGCACGGGCGCATTCCCCACATCGGAGAAACTAGACGCCGGTGTTCTTCGATGCAGGTGCCGTCTCCCAATGACAACAAGCCTATACAATTTTGATCATGCGAACCAATGCGGAGGATCACCATACAAGATGGGGAAAATTTGCGTGGGTAGTCACTCGACTCGGCGAAGAACCGACCCGGCGTTTCTCAAAGTGTATCAGCACGCCCAAGTGAAGCATCTCCAGTACAGCGCTCTTGGGTCGACAAGGCTGGCCACGAACTCACGACATTCACGCCTAGGTGTAGAGTACAGCGATCAGGCTTCTCCGACTTAGATGGTCTACACGCAGCCTTCTTCGCCGCAAATCAGAATCACCCGGATTGCAGGTGTCTAAATGGTAGATTAGCCTACATCAAGTCTCCTAAATGTACTCAGGGTGGGATCCTAATGCGCTCTCACAGGTGCGGCTGCGTTGATATATGGCTCATGCATGGTATAGGTATACAGATTCGCTGTGAGCGCTGAGAAGAGATTGGCAGTATATCGTACATGGGTGGAAGACACCGGGGTAGCTTTGACTACTCTTCCGCCCTCAGTACTACCGCCGCATCCCAACCTGCTTCTTTGCTAGCAACCTCAAATGCCTCCTCCCAGTCTTTAAAACCGTACTCGCCAACAGTCTTCACGCCTCCCCTTTCGCCAACTTTCAGAATTCCAGCTTCGACCATCCTGACCAATGACTTGACATCGGCGCGTTGACACATCCATTTCCCCCTCAACGCAATATTCTTTCGCATGATGGTTCGAAGAGGAACCGCATAATCGTCGAGGATGCCACCCATCAAACTGACTCGTCCGCCATGTCTCAACGCCAAAATGGCAGACTTGATATGCGTCGACTTTGCAGCCATCGGCGGCGAGATTTCGAAAACTGCGTCAACGGGGCCTCCAGCCGCCTTCATCAACGCCTCCGTATCATCCTCAACATTCTCCGTAATCCGAACAGTCTTCACCCTCTCCTCCCCAAATCGCTTTACCAGCCCTTTCAACTTCTCCTCATTCCTCCCCGTCGCAACAACATCCGCCCCCATCGCCAGCGCCACCGCAACAGCCGCCCCACCAAAAGCCCCCGTCGCTGGCGTGACTACAACCGTCTCGCCAACTTCGAGTCCAATGTCGCGCAGCCCACCATACGGCACGGCATACCTCGACAGTGCCGCCAATTCAGACTCTTTATACCCCAACTTCCCAAGCACCTTCTCCTCGTTCATCACAGCGACATTCTCCAACGGTATGGCTACATACTCCGCATACGTCCCGTTGCGCCACACCTCTTTCATCAACTTCGCACTTCCTTGCGTACCCCCTTGCGTTAAGCCCAGGAGGAACACATCAGTTGGATCGTCACGACTCCTAATCACCGAGTCGACATAGACCAACTGCCCGACCTGGAGAGACGTGGCGTCCGGTCCGAGCGCGGCGATACGTCCGATTCCACTGGGCCCGGGGACGAGGGGTGTGGGGTAAGGATAGGCGCGCGTGCCGTTGAAGACGTCTTTGGAGTAGGAAACCACAGGGGCGTAGAGCATGCGGATTATGGCGCTGCCGGGGATGGGTTGGGGCGTCGAGAGCGATTTTAGCTCAAGGGGTCGGGCGTAGATGGATTGGACGAGGGCGGTGTGGGTTTCAGGGAGTGAGGAAGTCATGTTGCAAGTTTTGCAGCTAGTTCAGTGCAATGTGTCTTGTTCGAATTTCTGAGCTGTTTCTTGCCTTGAGTTTTATGCTTGAGGATCATTGCAACAATGGCTTGATGCTCGTGATCTCACTCAGACGAGCATGGTAAAGACCGCGTAACTCCAGCATAACTCCGACATGTACTTCACACCACACACAACCTTCGCTTGTCATACAAGGAATATGCATATACAGACCATTGGATCTGACGGGCTGCGGGTGAACGGTGTGATGATCGGCCCGTTCCAAGTATCGATGTTGTCTCTAACCATGATTGGTGCGTGCTAGGGAACATGAATGCAACCAGCACGAGAAACGCTTACCAAGGGCAAATAGTTCATGCACGAATTGCGTGTAAGACGATCACCGAGTTTGTGCCTCCACGAAGCAGAGTGATGTACGGTGTCAGCACGTGTCTCAAATGCACTTCGTACGTCGACTAAACACTTGAGCACGACAGATAACACGAGTGAGAAATATTCGGACTGCTGCATTCGTGTCCAAATCAGATGTGAACAAAGCGAAAATCCTCTCATACCCTGCTCTTCATGCTTGAAAATTCCTTAGCAGCTCGAAGACCCACACGAAATATCGTCTTCCAGCTTCTGAGAAGCGCCCCTTCACTGCATCTTTGCGCAAGCACCCTCACGACATCCTCGAGCCCACCGGATACCGCCCCTCTTCGACTGTAGCGCAGCGACCTCGAAACCATCCTCGTTCAGACTGGCCATGATATCCGCACCGAAGTTCTCAAGTAGCGACATCAGTCTAACAAATGCTGGGCGTTTGACCAAACGATTAATGTCCTGCTTGATGAGTTCCAGAACCTCAGCGCGCAACATGTCATGCCGATCCGAGGTGTTGCGCCACAGCAGTACGAAAGAATCGAGGAGTTGGTCCAGAATGATCTTCGCTGACTCAATAGTGAACGGCGATGTCTGCGTAGGTCTCGCTTTAGTCTCCATGCTCAGACACATTTGCGCGAGGTTGAGGTACTGCATCATCGCATGGCTGCAGAGCTGAGGGATGTCGTACTTGGCGCCAACGACGTAGGTATGGATGTGCAGATCTAGGACTGTGATATTTGGATGCTCAGATTTCATGGCGGGCTGGAAGGTGTAGTCGCCGGTGTCGATGAAGTGCGTCATGGCTTTGATCGCCCAGGGGAAGTCATCGCGGAGACGGATGACACGAATTTGACCTTGCTGCTAGAGTTTTTGTTAGCATGTAATGTACCGCAGGTTGCAGATTGGCATACCAAGAAGGGACTATCGAGCATGTTTGCGAAGAAGCGAGAACTGACGCAGAGAGGGAACTTGTCGACTTTCACGGCTTCTTTGCCTTTTGCGAATACGATGATGATAGCATTCAGGCTGATGTCGTCGAAATCACTTTGCACATATTAGCTTGGACTATCTGTGTGTAGGGTCAACATACCTAGACCAGTCTGAAGTAGGCACCATGTGAACGCTAGCCCGGTTTTGCTTCACCACAGGACGCAGCTGGCGGTCAGGGAGCGAGCGCTCGGGAACATCGCCTAGGGACAGATCCTGCATGTTGAGCCGACTTGGTGTGAGAGGACCCGGAGGTGTGAGTAGATCGACCAGCATGAGGCTGCCCTCGAAGATGTCGAAGTCGGGCCTCGAATCGATGGATGCGAGCACATCGCGTTCGACGGGAGAAAGAAGGTCGAGGGCTATGCCGGGCGCAAAAGGGTCTGTACCTGCGGGTGATGATGCATATCTTGAAACCTGGCTGACATCTTGCTGTAGCTTCGTGAGAGCCTGCAGTGGTCGATCGCGAAATGCTAAGGTCTCGAGTTGCGGCGGGAAGGGAGTCAGACCGGCTGGATAGTAGAAGTTGGGTTGCTGATCGGCTTCGCGCGTGAGCTGGTGTTCACTGTTAATTTCGAGTGGAATATTGTTCTCCTTGTTGGATCCCTTGAGCCAGGTGGGGGATTCAAAGCCAGGTGAAGGTGTACTGGGCGACGTGACCGTCTTTGGTACCTGACTTTGACGAGCTGGGAGGGCGTTCCTAGCGATCTGAGAAACCTGGCTAAAGCCGCGCTTCCTTTCAAGACGATCCATCTTGGGCAGATCATCAGTAGCCATGGTTTCTGGTTCTTCAGCTGCGCAGAAGGCGAAGAAAAGGTAGAGTAAACTTTGGAGGTCGAAGAGATAATTGAATACTATCTAGCTTCCATCTCGCAGTCAATGTGGAGCGCGGCAGTGGCGCGTGACACGCGCATGACCACAGGCCAAACGGCCGCAAGATAGGTTGAGAGCAGAAAATGAAGGTGAAGATGACTTGGATTGAAATCATAGCTGCGGTGAATGAGAGCAAAACTCCTGTAGCGACTAGTCTTGTTTGGGACATACGCGGTAACAACGCTGAATGCTTTTGAAGGACCAGTACATAGGAAAAGAAAGAGCGAGGTCGTTAAAAAGAACGCTGTCGAAGCTGATGAAGAGATTCACGTATGTCTCTTCTACCATCTTGCGCGATCTCAGATTCGTCACCGCCTACTTCCACCGAGTCGCCATCTCCTCGAAAAGGTCTGATCGGAAATCTGGAAGCTCGTCCATGGACTCGAACACAAGCGCCATAGTTGTATGGCTGCCTGAAATGAAGCCCTGCACGTGGTTGGCGCATATCTTGACAATGACGTGTCTGAGCTGGTCGGCATTGGCGCGTCGTGAAGGTGCGTATATTGCGCGGACTGCTTGCAGAAGTTGCTCTTCGCTGCCATGGATCGTGAGCGCGGTTGTGGCCATGTCATCAAACTTTTGAAGGGCAAGTTGCTTCAAACCCGACATGCCGTATCGTTCAGCAAGCATGTAGACATCTACATGCGGACG
Source organism: Setomelanomma holmii (assembly GCA_010015745.1). Lineage (NCBI taxonomy): Eukaryota > Fungi > Ascomycota > Dothideomycetes > Pleosporales > Phaeosphaeriaceae > Setomelanomma > Setomelanomma holmii. The sequence goes on from ML978185.1 coordinate 199,947, forward strand.
CAGATCGGAAACCTCGTCCACTTCTGGGCTCAACTCCAGAGATCTGTCGGTGTAGTCAAGCTGGTAGCAGTACTGCATCATCGCCGCGACAGCGTCTGGATCATCCATGCTGAGATCTATGACACTTTTCGATGATTTCTGCATGGCATCAGTACTGTTGGATGTCGAAGAATCAGTATGATGCGGCTTACTGGAGTTCTCATGATGGCGCATATTCTCGCGAACCATTTAGAGTGGTAGCACATAATTGTGCGATCCACGTGATATACATCGTGTTTGCACTTGACTACCAGATCCGAACATTGCCATTGCGTGGTGGAGGGACGAACAGTTGGAATCGTGGGTGCAGGCTCACTCCATCGCAGCGCTTCTTGCGACGGCCTTCGCGGTCGCGGCGGGGGCTCACGTCGCTGAGGTGGTGATGTCGGAGATGAAGTCGGTCCTGGTGGGGGTGGAGGTGGCGGAGGCGGAAGCTGTGTGTTCGGTTGGGATTGCGCTTTCTTGTGATGAAATGGTTGGAAAGCCCGCGGCAGATGGAAAGAGCTACCTGACGCCGTCTTACGATGCTGTGGTCGTCTCTTCGTTTCAATTGATGCCACAGACGATGCTGAAGTTGAAGCGTTCGAGGCGGAGGAAGACGTGCGATGCAGTGAGGATGCATCCGAAGAGACGGTAGACAGGCGAGAGGCAGTCTCTGGGCGACTGACACTATAACGCTTTGGCCGGCCGTAGATTTCGAGCCCTGACGCTGCAACGAACATATTTGCAGCAAAGGATCCGGTCAGTCGTTACTCGCCTGGCCGCCCTTGTAGCTCGCCAATCTGTCAAGTGTACCTGTTTTTCAAGTTGGTGCAAAGCGAGATGGCCAAACCAGGTCAACTTCATGCGAGCATCATGTTCTATATGAGCACCTGAGCTCGAACCCCGTCCAAGCGGCCAGAGCCCAAAAATGCTCATTGTGCGTGGCTGTAGGGATGAATAGATGGAAAAGTCCACCTAGATTCCGGCAGTGGTATGTGTTAAAGTCGCATCTCATATGACGGTTGTTGTGCCCACCAATCAGCGTCAGCCACTTGATGAAGTCGACAGCCGTGTGACCTGGGTTTGCGGCTTATCGATAGTGGTTAATACCGACTTGTGGAACGAGAACAGCCGGTGCGCCGCTGGAATTTGGGGAAACCTGTGGGGAAGCTGCCATCTTGACTTCTGTAGTCCCATTTTGTGCTGGCAGCTGATGCATGCTTCCTCTTCAGTCGTTCGTGAGGCATGGCGTCCTCAAGTAGAGTGCAGCCGGAGCATGGTGGTCCGTTCAAGCCAATAGTCGCTGGTGGGAATTTAGCCATTCCACTGCTTCGCCTGGGGATGAAACTGCGCTAGAAATCGTCCTCAGCATACCATCGGCGTCGTTCTACGACGGAAGCACTCATATGTTCTATGTCGGCTTGATCGGACACACAAGTTGCGAATGAGCAGATGTGTCCATATGGGCCACGATCACGTGAGAGACGGTTCCCAGCGGAGTGCCCTTATCATTGTAGAGCGTAGCAAATATCCGCCGGTACGAGCGAAGTCCTCCACGGGTTGCAGAGGTGAGGAATATCCTTAAGAGATAAGCTTCAAAATTCCATGTTCGCAGGAACGGCAGCCGCAGTGGCAAGTGCACGCAGCAAGTGCCGAAAAGTCTCAGAATCCCATGCTGCGAAATAAAAGCGCGATAGTGACGTCAGGACTGATTCGGGCCGAAGGGTGCACTAGCGCGATCTTTTGCAATGGTTGCGGGCAATCGTTCACCGCGTCACAACGCGTGGAGTGCTCGCCGCATCACTATTCGTAAGCTATAGGCTCTGGGCGCGGCTGACTACTGTTGTGTGAAAGGCGTGCGATCTCATACTGACTCGACTCAGCCAATTAGCGCGAGGCCGTTGTCAATGCCGTCTTTAGATCCGTCGGCAAACATCGACATCAGCAAGCACATCGAGCAATTTTGCGACTTCCCCATGTCGCTTCTGGTCTGGCCTTTAACACAACCCCTGGTGATAGGGCGAAGTAGCGAGATGTCTGTAAGCGTCATCGAGCATATCCCACGTTCGCCGATGATGGAACGCTCAGAGGGAGCTGGTGGCGACATCATCGATGGGGTCACCTTGATATAAGAGTAAAGACTGGGTGCCCCGTCGTTGTCCAAAATGTCACAAATACCCCAAACAATTATCTCAACCATCAAATCAGCGTTGCCCAACATGAACGGAGACGCAGACGGCCACACCACTGGGAATGGTACCCACCATACCGCCAACGGCAACAAGCAGGGCGATTCGTACCGCAGCTACAACGATGACCGCGATACCACGAGCCAGGACGCCGTCTACACTACCAGCAATGGTGTGCCATACCCTCACCCATACGAGGTCCAGCGCGGCGGCGAAAGTGGTCCTCTGTTGTTGCAGGATTTTCACCTGATCGACCTGCTTTCACATTTCGATCGCGAGAGGATACCCGAGCGAGTTGTCCACGCTAATGGTGCTGGCGCCCATGGTGTGTACAAGACAACTGACCCATTGGACGATCTCTGCATGGCAGACATCTTTCAAGCTGGCAAGGAGTGCCCGGTCTCAGTTCGATTCTCCACTGTTGGCGGAGAGTCAGGATCGCACGATTGCGCTCGCGATCCGAGAGGATTCTCCGTGAAGTTCAGGACTGCAGAAGGCAACTGGGATGTTGTAGCAAACAACACTCCCGTCTTCTTCCTGCGCGACCCTGCGAAGTTCCCTCACTTCATCCACACACAGAAGCGCCACCCGGCTACCCATCTGACACACGCCGACGACTCGACCCTCTTCTGGGACTACGCCTCTCAGAACCCCGAGTCGGTTCATCAATTCATGGTCCTCTTCGGTGACCGCGGTATTCCCGATGGCTACCGTAAGATGCACGGATACATTGGCCACACCCACAAGCTTGTGAACAAGAACGGCGATTGGATCTATATGCAACTTCACTTCAAGTCGAAGCAGGGCACCGGATTCATCACCCAGGAGGACTCGTTCAACTACGGCCCCGACTACTCGACGAAGGATCTCTTCAACGCTATCGAGAAGGGCGACTTCCCCGGATGGGATGTTTGCGTTCAGACAATGACTGCTAAGCAGGCCGAAGAGGTCTACGAGAAGCAGGGCATCAATGTGTTTGACCTGACTCACGTGTGGCCACAAGGTCAATTCCCACTCCGCAAGGTCGGAGAGTTCACCCTCAACGAGAATGTCAAGAACTACTTTGCCGAGATTGAGCAGATTGCTTTCAGCCCTTCACATCTTGTTCCGGGTATTGAGCCATCGGTGGACCCCGTCCTTCAGTCGCGTCTCTTCTCGTATCCAGACACCCACCGCCACCGCATCGGTGCCAACTACCAGCAGTTGCCAGTCAACCAGCCACGCGTACCATACCGCATGGCCAACTTCCAGCGCGACGGTAACATGGCATTCTACAACCAGGGATCCCGTCCCAACTATCTGTCCTCCATCGAGCCAGTCGGTTTCAAGGGACGTGCTATCAATGTTGACGAGGTTCACAAGCAGTTCACCGGTACCGCCGTTACCTTTTTGACCGAGATCCGGCCAGAAGACTTCAACGCACCCCGCGCACTGTGGGAGAAGGTCTTCGACGAGGATGCTCGCAAGCGCTTCATCAGCAACATCAGCGGCCACATGGAGAACTGCACGGAGAAGGAGATTATCAGGCGTCAGATTGGTATTTTCAGGGAGGTCTCTGAGGATCTTGCGAGCCGCCTAGAGAAGGCGACAGGCGAGAAGGGCTATGATGGCATCAGTGGCCTAACCTTCAACGGCAGTATCAACGGCATGACCAAGGACGCAAAGTTGCGCCCGGCAGCTAACGGTGTCAGTGGGAAGGGTGTGAATGGTGCACCTCTAAGCGGCGCGCACCCTCAGCTGGTGCAGCAGAAAGCGTAGATTATGATACCGAATTGAGCGCAAACTTCATCTATAGCTAGTCTACATGGTAGCAATGTACAACTACAAGAGTAATGGAGTTTCTTCATGTTGCATTACAGCCGCAAGTCGTGTGGACATGTCTGCTTTGCTGCCTACCTTGAGTCGGCATAAAGCGTGCCCGCTGTGCTCGACCTTCACAAAATTAGAAGAGGTTTTGTCACTCATACGGAAGCTGGTATGTCTTCAAACATGTCGCAGCTTCAAGTTGCAACTAACATAATTCCCTGAAGCTATCCAGAAATATACGAGAGGACGATCCCAGGAGGAGCTTTGCATCTGAACAGCCGCGCACTGTGCCTGAAGCCGCGGTGACGTGTGCCCCAATCAGCCTCGTGCCAAGCGCAGCTTCCTGTTTCGCGCCGGCTTGAATCGCGACACACCTGTCACCGCTGGTTCTTTGCCAGCAGTGTCTGTACCCCTCCTGACCACCTTCTTTCGCTCAATACCTTCGCCACGGCCCTCCGGAAATTCGCAACTCCTGCCTGCAAGCTGCTGCCAAATCTACAGACCTTGCTCTTCAAAATGGACTCGATCTGGGGTTGCCGAGCGCAGATGGCAGCGCTTGAAGAGCAGGTCACGTGCTCGCGGTTCAACTGCGCCCGGGCATATTGCCGCCCGCCGTAGCCTGCGCGTGGAAGAGAGACTCGGGCGGGTCGTTTTTACGTTACTCCTCACCACGCCAGCTCGTCTTCTCCCACCTCATTGCTCCGGCACAGTGCTCCAGAAACGTCCGCCATATCAGACCATGCTTCCTTCGTACTGCCGCATCTGTTTCCAGTCGCCAATCCACACTGCCGTCGCCCTTTGAAGCTCATCCCGCTCCGTCCGCGTCTTTCAGCGTCACCGCTGTGCTCCAGCAATCCGCGTCCACGCCCGTCCAACAGCTGCCATCGCGAGTCGCCAACAGATCCGCAGTCACCTCCCATCTAGTCAGCTTTGCTTCGGCTTACTGCCCGCTCGAATTGGCTCTCTTGTGTCATTCTCACCCTGTCCTACCAGACCTCCTCCTGGCGCATACAGCGTCATCCCCCACTCCACACCTCGTCTCGTTGCCTCTACGATACTCTTCGACCCTCACGAGCGCGATAGCCGCACCGTAATGTCACCGCGCCGGTCATCGCGAGCGCGCACCACCCAGCCCCCACCCAGCGTTGCGACTGCACACAGCACGTCCTCATCGTCTGTCTCGTCAGCGCGCACCGATCGTGCCGCAAGAACAAATAACAAGCAATCGTCACCTCGAAAGTCAATGACCCCGCATTCGCTCTCGTCAGAAGAGCCCGAAGAGCCGCCTCGCGGCTCCCAGATCGAACCACCGCTCACCCGACGCCGAACACGCGAACAGGACGTCGACGAAGACGACGCGGCGAAACTCGACGATGAGCTCGACGACGACATGGCTGAGGAAGACGAGGTCACACGTTGCGTGTGTGGCTACCAAGAGTACCCGGGTCCGCCTTCGGATGCTGGCAAGTCTGGTTCTGCCCCAACAGACTCTGACGCTCAAGGTGACGATTTAGGTGGCTTGTTCATCCAATGCGACATCTGCAAGGTCTGGCAACATGGCGGCTGCGTCGGCATCATGCAGGAGGAAGCCAGCCCAGACGAGTACTTCTGCGAGGAGTGCAGAAAGGATCTTCACAAGGTCATGACGAGTTTAAAAGGGTGCGTGTTCTCAATCCCCAGGCTCCTCGAACCCCGCCAGATCTCCTTCAGCGATGTGCTGAGCTTGGTCACGGCAACCTGCATCTCGGACGATCAGACGTCCCACGAGCTTGACCGAAAAGCGTATTCTTATCAACTGCGACCATTTGCTGACGTCCTCCTCTACAGTCAAAAATACTCTCGCTACCTACCCGTATACGATCAGCAACACGGCAAAGACCGCAAGTCATCCGTGTCGAAAGACAACGAGAGGCACTCAGGGAGAGACAAAGATCGCAATTCGCGAGCTAGTGTAGACTCATTCGGCAAACGGCGATCCACGATGAATAGCAGGGCAGCCTACGACGAAGACGAAGTGCTCAGAAAGGTCATTGAAGAAAGCAAGCACGAGGGTGCGCCTGCTTCAGAGACTGGCAACCGCAAAAAGAGGAGTCGAGAAGACAGCGAGGAGTGAGTCGCTTGATATTGCCCACTCAGTCAAACACGGGAGCTGACAGGCTTTGTCACAGGATCAAGCCCGAAATCAAACGCCAGCGAACTAGCTCACGATCACCCAGCGGCTCACCTGTCTTAGAGTCAGAAGACGATAGCACAAGAGCCTCCGCACCCAAGCAGAAGCCCCGCGGCGCCGCAGCACGAAGTCAGCACCAAAAGGAGCAGCGCGAAAAGGAGCGAGAGAAGGAGCGCACTGAAGCCGCAAACAGGCGGAAGGGTCGCGCCGAACGTAGGAAAGCTGACGGTAGGCAAATTGTGAGACACCCTTGTGCACTGAGCTGACAGTATTTAGAACTCGACAATTCCGAGCCTACGCCTGACCCGGCTCTCGAAGAAGATACTACAATGGCACCATCGATATCTGAACAGACAATTTCAGATGTAGCTACAACAGATCTGAAGCCGGCACCTGCACCACGAAGAGGAGGTCGGCCACCACAGAAGGCGCGCGGCCGACTTGGTCGCAATCAGTATGCACGCGATACTGTACCTGCCACGAACGGTGCTTCGCCGGCGAATGACGCGCCGAACTCTCCCCAGCCAAGCGCGACGAATGGCATCAGCAATGGACACGATAGCAGTGACGGAGCACATGGCGGCAAGCCAGTGAAGTCGAAGAATTGGCGATTGCAGAAGCTCTCGTGGAACGACATACGGCGCCCAGCTGGTGCCATGCAGAACTATATCGCTCAACGGCAAGTTGAGATGGCAGGCGAGAAGTCTATCACTGCCCCAGCTGTACAGCCTCCAAGCACGCTCACGAACGGTGCAACGCCTCAGGATGAACCCAAAGAGGAAGGGGATCTCCACAAGTTCAAGCACCTCAGCACTACACAAATGATGGATCATCTGAGTCGGGATCTCGTATACTGGCAACAGATGATCTCCCAACCGAGCGACAAGTAAAAGTCAAGCCGTCGCCTTCTAAAGTCTCTCTCATACTCATATTAACGGCGTTATAACATGGCAGGCATGCCTCACAAGTGCCAAAATCTGGTTGAATCTTGTAGAATGGCGCTTCATTGTACGGCTTTTCTGATTGAGCATGTCGAGTCTTATTTCCCGGATACCCTCCACTTCCTTCGCCGCATTTTACACGACCACTTGCGGCGTGTCAGCTTGGAATCTCATATTATACGATCGGTTCTTGTATACATGTAGTATCCAGTATAGGCGCTTATAGCATTGGAACAACCATGCGCAGTTACGCACTTGTCACCAAGCTCCTCTTTTCAGCGTCCATCGATCTTCCATATATCCTTCTTTTTCCTCTTTGACAGCCTCGTTTTGGCGGGGAAGCCACGTTCCGACCCTTGTCCAACATTCGCGAATCGCAGATGCGCACAGCGCCCTGAGCCCTTGCCAATGACGTACATCTCCGTCGCACATGGCCGTCAAGCTTGAAATGACATGACCTTGCAACGGTGCCTTTGTCCCGTCCTTCGTTGACTTCACCTCATCGCTATTCTCTACATACCAGCTAGATCAGTCCAATTCCAAGTCACTCCCACAAGTACGTCTATTTCCCAGCTTAGTCTGCAAACAAGTCGGAAATATGTCTCTCCCACTCGTCTTTACGCTCCCGCCTGGAAGCAGGCACGAAATCATCCTGCTCGATACTTCCAGCAAACCCACGCTCAAGGCGCTGAACAAGCAAATCACATCCACGATCGCAAGCAGCCCGAATTGTGAAGAATGTACGTACTTCTACTCTCATCCGCATTTCCCTATGCCAGGTTCCAGCTTGTCACTCTGTTCATCTCACTAACCTCCGCACTCAGTCATGGCCAAGCACAAAAAAGCCGACCAAAAGGAAACCATCCAGGAAATCAAGATTCATTGGGACACTCAGAGCAGGGATGCGAAGCTGTGGCCTGAGTATACGGTTGTTACGGATGAGAATTTTGCGGCAATTTTGGAGTTGGTGAAATTGGCGCCGGGGAAGGATGTGTTGGAGATTAAGGTTGGGAAGGATGAGTGATCGTTTTGAGAGAATGTTATAGATCTCACATGGACTGACACGATCAATGGAAATGAACATGGATTCATGCCGCTGCCTATGCCATATGACGATGTCATGAGAGAACAACTGCACAAGAATCGAAGCAAACGTGGAAATCGCTTCCCACGCTGACTTCGTTCTGGTGAGGCACTCACAAGCCCTTGATCTTCTCCTCAAGCGCACGTTTGATGGCTATCACAAAAGTCAGTATTCTGTTCTGCGCAAAGTGTTTCGAAATGCGACGGTGACTCACCATTACAGCTATCATTCGCATCCCCAAACAACATCTTCGAATTCTCCATATAAAACATTGGGTTCGGCACATCTGCATACCCACTCGCCATCCCGCGCTTCATAATCACCACATTCTTACTCTTCCACGCATGTAACACCGGCATCCCCGCAATGGCACTGCCAGCCTCCAGTGCAATCGGGTTCACAGTGTCGTTGGCACCGATTACCAACGTGACGTCCGTGTCGGGAAAGTCGTCGTTGATTTCGTCCATTTCAAGCACGATGTCGTAAGGTACGGATGCTTCGGCGAGCAGCACGTTGCATTGGCCCGGCATACGGCCTGCGACGGGGTGGATGGCGAAACGCACGTTTATGCCTTTGGAGCGGAGGGCGGAAACGAAGTCTGCGATGGCGTATTGGGCTTTTGCGACGGCCATGCCGTAGCCGACGACCTGCACATTGTCAGTGTCTCACGAACATGAAGATGATAATGCAGACTTACGATAATGACGTTCTCAGCGTTGGCAAGCGCATCGGCGGTTTCATCTGCTGTGGTCTTTGTAATTTCTCCTTCGATCTTGGTAGCTGATTGCGCTGTTGGCGCGATGCCGCCGAAAAGCACGTTGGTCAAAGATCTGTTCATGGCTATACACATGATGTAGGAGAGGATCGAACCTGACACGCCAATGAGTGCACCTATTGTGGTTAGCAGCGAGTTGTCCAACATGAAGCCTTCCGCAACTAGGGCGAAGCCGGAGTATGCATTCAAGACCGTAATGACCACAGGCATGTCAGCACCACCGATGGCGGCCGTGGTCGTATACCCTTTTATGAAACTCAGAGCAGCATTACCGCAAAGACATGCAGCGCCGATCAGAGGTGCGCCAGGAGCCCAGGCAAGGAAAGCGCCCATGGTGGCCATGTTCGCACCAAGAAGAGTGCCGTTGATGAGATGTCGTCCAGGTAAGTTGATTGGGCGTGAAGACATTTTGGCGGCGAGCTTGAGGAATGCGACGATACTTCCAGTGAATGTCACTCCACCGATAAGTACGCCGAGGTATGCGGAGACCATATGCAAAGTCGAGATATCGGCACCCTCATGGCCGAGGACACTGCCGATACTAGTGAGTACAGCTGCCAGACCGACAACGGAGTGCAGAGCTGCGACGGTCTGGGGAAGGCCGGTGGGTGTGATCCGGCGTCCAATGGCCATGCCCACGATGCTACCAACTGTCGCAAGACCTGCAAATTGTGCAAGCGTTTCCCCGGATAAGCCTACTACGGCTAATGAGGCAAGGATGCCCGAGAAGACACCGAGGATACCTAGCAGGTTACCGCGTCGAGCTGTTGTCTGCGAGGCCAGACCAGAGAGCGACGTCATACAGAGAACGCTGCTGACAAGATATCCAGCTTGCACCAAGCCTGCCATGCCAGTGGAGGCTGCGTAGATGAACCCACCGCCGAAGAGAGCAGCTGGGATGGCATACAATAAAGGATACTCCTTAGGATCTGTTGGTCGTCGGAACATGTCCAGCATTCTGGTCGTAATGACGAAGCCTCCGGAAACATTGACAAAAGCGAGTAGCACGGACAGGGCACCAAGAGTCTGTGGAATTGTCTCTGGAAGATAGCCACCTCCCATGATGTACAGACCGCCAATGCCAACCATTCCCGAGATGGCATTGGTGACACTCATGAGCGGTGAATGTAATGCAGGGGCGACACCCCATACAACACGATATCCGATCAGACTAGCCAGCGCAAATGTGAAAGCGTTGCTCATAAAGAGCGGCCCAGTGAATTTTCCGAGTGCCAAAGCAGTGCTCATACCAGCAGTGACGCCTGCGACTTGTCGAGACTGGGTTTGCCAAGGAGTAAGGGCGACGATATTGGCGACCTGGTCCGCAGGAGAGGGTGCTGGCTTGGCTTGGACCGGTGGAGGCGCAGGTCTGGGAGCAGGCGGCAGGATACGGCCATCAAATGTAACAATTGCGCCGCGAGTAACCTCATCTGTAAGGTCGACGTCGTAGTACTTCTCTCGTTTATCCTGAGGCACAAGTGACAGCAAAAACTTGGTGACGTTGTTCGAGTAGAGTGTCGATGACTGCGTTGGCAGACGTGAAGGGAGATCAGTATAGCCTGAGAATAGTTAGAATACCTGCAGTACGTAGAGCACTATTTTCAATGGGTCACTGCCAAATAGCCCAAGCAGATCCACTGTAGCAAAACGAAGTCTTCGAGGCCTGTAGAATCTTGGACATCTGTTCCACAGGCAGGCAGGCTTGTAAAGGTTTCTGCATGCCTTCGCACTGGATCCCAATATCGCAGTGTATTTTCGGAGACGCTTTGTCCCAGCAAGTGTAGAAGGACCTGGAGGACTTACCAATAATGGAAACACCATCGTACTTTGCCAATTTCCCAGGGACAGTAGCTTCGCAGTTGCCGCCAGCCTCGGCTGCCAAATCGACTACGACGGAACCAGGTTTCATGGCGCCGAGCATAGCCTTCGTGATCAGCTTAGGTGCTGGCTTTCCGGGGATCAATGCCGTGGTGATAACAATGTCGACTTCTCGACATTGTTCGTAGAACAGCTTCATCTCCGCCTCGATGAACTCTTTTGACATGACCTTAGCGTAACCACCAGCTCCAGAGCCATCCTCCTTGATTTCGACCTCGATGAACTCAGCACCCAGAGATTGAACTTGTTCACGAGCTGCGGATCGTGTGTCAAAGCTGTTTGGGGAAAAATTAGTCAATGGTCCAAATGAAGGACACGGAGTCAAGGACTACGCACCCACGGACGATGGCGCCCATACGACGAGCTGTAGCAATAGCACTCAAGCCTGCTACACCAGCTCCGATTACGAGGACTTTACAAGGAGGGATCTTCCCGGCAGCAGTGACTTGACCAGTGAGAAATCGGCCAAAGGTATTCGAAGCTTCCAAGACGGCCTTGTAGCCGGCAATGTTGGCCATTGAGCTTAATGCATCAAAGACCTGGGCGCGAGAAATGCGGGGAACCATATCCATGGCGAATGCAGTAGCTTTTCGAGATGCAATGCGTTCTACAACAGGCTTGTTCTGGACCGGATAAAGAAAGGAAATAACAGTTGCACCCTCACGGATAGCGTCAACTTCGCTCTCGGCTCCCTCGAAGCTGAGTGCTCGGACTTTGAGTAGGATATCGCTCTCGGAGAACACGCTCCTGCGGTCAACAGTCTGGGCGCCAGCCTGCTCATAGGCTTCATCTGTGAATTGGGCTTCGACGCCAGCTCCACGCTCAATAAGGACACGTGAGAAGCCCTTCTTAAGCAGAAGTGCCACATTTTGAGGCGTGATGGCTACGCGGCGTTCTCCAGGATAGCTCTCTTTGGGGATACCAATGGTAATGGTGCTGTAATTCCCTGAGGAAAAAGGCGGGCTAGTTGGGAGCTCCGCATCGTCATCCCGAGGCGGCTCAGCAGCATGGGTTGCGTAACGGGCGACTGCAGTAACCTGCGAGACATGCTGCTGCAGGTACAGCGATTGTGGTCGGGTAAGGCTCCGCGTGCCCGCAGTAGGCTGCTGAAGCCTAAGGGTTTTCGAATGGATCTCCCGCTGGATCCCTGATCCCGTGCGGATAGCGAAAATAGAAGTGAACAGCTTCAAGCTCGGCACGCTGCCCCGCGACGGTCGAGAGGCAAGCGCCCTGTAGCCGGCAAGACAGTTGGCTGGGGTGCTCATGTTGCTGTCTCGGAGATAGGCGAGCAAAGGGAGCTGTCTGGGACCCGCATCTGCTGGCAACTGGTTTGGGTGAAGCACACGGCTAGCTGGAGCTGAGAGTCTGAGGCTGAGAGCAAAGCGCCGGAGGTGACACGGTATGCGAAGCAAGGAGGTACATAAGGCGGTACCTTTGGGCCGCGCGCGCCTGCTTCGCGTTGTGTTTTGCCGATGCTCCAGCTTCCCCGCACTGCGCCCCAACCCCACGCTTGACCCCAGATCAAAAGGACCCTTAAAGAACGGGTCCTAGCCCACAATTCTACTATCGAGCCCCACTGCAGGCTCACACAAATCTGGAGAAACTCCGTTAGGCTCCTGCGCACGATATGATTGCGAGGCTCATCTCACACCCCGTGCTTCCACAACGCATCGCATCACGCTCGCAGTTGTATGCTGTCGTAATACACACAACAAACGATCACGCGCAGGAGTGGGGCGCAGCTTCCCAGGCTTCTGGGCTCCTTCCCTCTTCGGCCGACAAGCACCAACGAATTAACAATCAGGAGTGAGAAGGACTCACAGTCCTGGCCAAACCACTAATATTCTTCCCCCATACCACCTTTGAGTTCTGCGGCTAGGACTAGGGATATTTGTTAGTTACTGGCGGGCCATTTCAGTATGATCTCGTCCTGCAGCCCTGGTAAAACGACGGCACCACTTCTACAGAACACCTGGGCAGGCAGGACAAGGAATGGACGCTTGAAAAAGGCGGAAGCTTCAACACTCTCGCCTGGTCCCAAAGAAGAACCGATTGAAATCGTCAGGTCTGTCGACGTTGTACTTCAACTCGGTAGCATGTCGACCTCACGAAAGAGGGTGGTCTAGCGTGGAGCGTACACCTATAGACGGAGGGCGGACACATGGAGGCACCTAAACATCTGGCTTCTAAGGACGGTCCCTGTACGAAATCTCATGAAGGGACTTGCTTTGGAAAACTCGTGACTGCCGTGCAGTCTGGTCGAGTCGTACTTTGCCCACTCGTGATGTGCAGATAGGTCCAAGTTCTGGACGTCTTGTCGAGACAGCTTGGTGCTAGCAGCAAGCTCGCATCTAGATACCAACAAGCTATAAGGCCTTGAAGAGGATTGCAGGAACTATTAATGATCGGAAAAGCAGAAGTTTCGCGACGGTCCGAAGCGTTAGAGTGAATGCTTACATAATTGGTTGACCATTGTAGCTCAGGATGCGACTTTAAGTCCTGCAGTGCCCATAGCTCTTTTCCTCCACTACCACCATGTCCATCGCCATTCTTCAGCCCAGCACCTCACACGAAATCAAAAACGTGTAGCTGCGTTGGTGTTCGACCCGCGAATAATCATCGAACTGGCAAGCCAGACGGTCGGTTGGCACATGGGGCTCCAGTGACAACTGACGCTTTGGATTACAGCGTATTGCGCGAAAATGTGCGTATACTCAGTAATCTCTGCATGCACTTCACGCTGCCGATACCATAATGCAGGTAGAGACTTCAATCTAAGCGAAGCAAAGTGCATGCGCGCCTGTGCGCTGTTGCACTTCTTCGGTTTGTTTGACACGGAGCACCACCGACTCGAGTGTGCGACGAGAATAACACGCGATACAAGGCAGTTTTAGCATTTTCGCAGTCACTTCTAGGGCTTGTCATTACGGCATAGCATACCACAATCGGATTGACGAAGTTCAGCTACAATCTCGATGGTCCGACTTTCATTATCATGTCCCCAAAAGCACGGGATGACATCCGGCCAACGGTCGAGCTTTCGCAAGAAAGAAACGCGCAAAATGAATGCAAAGTGTGTTCTACCACACTTGCACGGCCGCGCAAGCCTCGATCCTTGGTGAGCAAGGAAAACCGATCCCATCGTACGACCCTATGATCAGACTGCGAGTATCATAAGAATCCACAAACCACTGCTCTGATTATGGATTCCAGGTAAGCTTGTGAGCTACACATAGCTGCTTTTTTCACGCGAGCTCCACTACATGCACAATGTGCGATATCGTGCCGCATGCAACGAGCGAACGTTCGTAATTTCGCGAAAAAAAACACTTACTGGCCTTTCCGCAAGAAAGATCGCTAAAGAGAGCGCTTCGATGATACAAATGGTACACCATCACACGCTACGAACAATGACTTTTCAACATCAGCCCTCTAGGAGTTGTTTTCTCCTTGTGGTGCACGGAAAGTGCGTGTCAGCAAGCCGAATATTTAGTCTTCTTTACCGCGAAACGCGGGTCCGTCTACCTCGCACGGCAGATAGATAGGCTCGCAAGGCTGCTGCCGCGGTGTCTTCCATGTTCTCAAGATGCAGTTGATTCCATTTCAGGCCGCCTGCAATCAATATGCGATGAGGTCTGGACTGACAGGTTCGTCTTCGCCAGGTAAATGATCAACGGCAAACAAAGCTGTACGAGATGATGGGCGCACGTTTGCTCGAAACGCGTCGGTCGAGTAGCAGTGATGAGCAGCTTGACTTCGTATACGAATTATCCGGAGACGAGACCGATGAGCAGCCGAGCTTTGAGGCGGAGTTGAGCAACAATGGATCGATTAATGTACGTTCATATGTAAGGAAATTGAGCAGGACACACGGTGAGTGGATATCCTCGTATATATGTTCTTCTCGAACATGCGAGGTTAGACCACCCGGTGGCTTGTTGCTTTGCTGATCCTTGCATATGTCCGCAGGATGATCGAGAAAGGCGTGCCCGCGCTCTTCAGATCGCATATTGCCCAATTAAGCGACCCGTTGCCGACTGCCCATATTGGCTAGCAAATTACAGCAAAATAGTCGAGACCTTGTTCTGTAAGCGCAGCTACCCCGGATGTCGGAATTATAGATGGCACTGTCGGCGAACAGCCTGGCAACAGCGTCTTTCGTGCTTCTACATCTGATACCTGGACTTCGTCACCTGATCCTGGAACTGTGTCTCCGGTACCGCCAAATTAGTTTGCCCCTGTCGATGTTATTTTTGGCGTTCTCGACGACAGCAGAGCAACATCATGGAGGTCCCGAGGCAGTTTTGCGGGGAATGTTCAATTAACATTCCATCGAAGCTTTTCGTATCCTTACTATAATTCTTTGCTCCCTCACTTTCGGCCCTCAGGCGCGCAACCGCCAGGAGGCGAAAACTTCCGCGGGCTCACCATCCCAACGGTGATCACCGTCGGTACTGGGCACTGCAAACTACGAGTTGTGGCTCCTCTTGGTCATGGTCTCGTATTCTCCACATGAGAAATGTCACCACTGCGACTGGAACATGTCACTCAATATCTGGTGACAGCGGTTCTATGCAATGGACACCCAAATAACCCGGTCAAGGCATTGAAAGACCGTGGACTTAATACCGGCCAGCGTGCTTCGGGCTAAGATTAGCATCGATCTAGCCAAAATCAAAGTCACGATACTTCGTACTGCTAAAATGCCAAGATCGTCAAGGTCATGGAGAAACGGCTGGATGGTCCAGGGCGTGTAGACGAGCACCAATTTTTCGACGGTCCATAGTTGGCATCAAGTATAAAGCTGGCCCCAGTTCCCTCTCGTTGTTGATCATCGCAGATCATCACCGGCATCCCCTCTAGCATCTTACCAATCACCACTCGCTCGGTTACCACCAGTCACTTCCAATCACACCTTTAAAATGCATTCCAAGCTCGCTGCCTTCCTCATACCTGCTCTTGCGGTTGCTTTGCCTCAGAGCAGCAGTGCCCCACCTCAGGACCAGATCACCATTAAGGACACCACTTACTCCGGCAACGGATGTCCCCAGGGCTCAGTCTCCACCTCGACCTCCGACGACAAGACCGTAAGTATGACCTAGCATTGCTTTCCAGCCTTGAGTCCAGTGAAGCAAGAGCCCGAGCATCATCATGCTCAACCCCTGGGACTGGGCTTTACCACGAGATCACACAGCATTCACGGTACGAGAAGACATTTACTCACGAAACTTCACAGGTCATTACTTATGGCTTCGATCAATTCCAGACCTACATTGGTCCTGGCACCACTCCCGCCGACCGCAGCAAGAACTGCCAGCTCCACTTGAACCTCAACTACCCCGGCGGTTTCCAGTACGCCGTTGTCGACGCCACCTACCACGGCTGGGCACGTCTCGACGAGAATGTCACGGGTAGCTTCATCACGACCTACTACTTCTCCCAGGACGCTGGCACGACCGTACGTCCTTCCCATCTACCCCACTCCAAACCTCACCAACACTAACACAACGATCAGCAAACAACCCGCTCCTCCTTCACCGGCGGCGGCCCCCTCCTCAACGGCCAAGTCTACACCAAGCAAGACAGCGTCGAGACTACGGCCACCATCTGGTCGCCCTGCGGCAGCAACGGCATTCTCAACATCAACAACCGCATTGCGCTTACGTCTACCCAGAGCACTGCGGCTGGAGAATTGTCCAACGATGATGCGACGGTCGCATTTACTCAGCAGCTTCATGTTGCGTGGAGGAAGTGCACGCCTGGATCCGGCGCGGGCTCGGGTGGCGACAACACCATTGGTATTGGACAGCCTAACTCGGATGTTACTTTTGGAAACTAGGTGAGAAGGTGAGGGTTGGGGTGGGGAGGGGATTGGGGATTGGGGAATGTAAATAGTTGGTGATGAGGGTCTCGTTCATTGAGGGCGAATTGAAGTCATTTGTTCTACTCTGAAACCATCTGCATTTGTCGTTGCTTGTCATCTTCGAATATCCTCTGACAATATCCCGAGATCAAAGTGGAAGAGCGCAGGCTAACTTTTGGGCGACGGTTGACACGTAACGAACGAGATGGTCGTTGAACATGTTTTTGCATTGTAATGCGCGAATACCATACTGCTTACTGTAAAGATATTGAGCTAACAATAGCACATCTCAGACCACACTAACAACCGTGTATCCCTTGCGCCGGAGCTGCAGATCCATACATCCACATGTACAACCACGCTTGAACCACACTTGTTTCCCCCTCTGTCGTACAAAAAACATCCAGTCCTACACTTGCGTGTCCTGGGATTACCAAAAAACCTCAAATATTCAACACGCATCGTACAAGATGCCGCCCAAAAGTAAGACCGAAAACGTGGCTACATCTACCCGCGTGACCTACGCCTATCCTGGATGGTTCGCAGGACCTCCAGCCACCCCCCATCGTCAATATCGGAGCCTTCGTCTCCTAAAATGGGGGGAAAAGAAATCAGGAAACCGAAAAATGGCTCAATAGCTGGCTACCATGTACTTACCGTTGTAGGCGGCTAGATTGCTTGCGGGTGCAGCTCCGTTGACCACAATCAGGTTGCTGTCAACGACCTGCACCGATGCACCATTCCCAGCAGATGACACTGGTGGTTCTGAGGCAGAATTGCGGATGCGAATAAGGGTGATGCGTATCCGATAGGTGCCAGCTTGTCGGATCACGAGATCTGGAAAGCGCATGTAGCCAACTCCATGAGGGTCGGCCAGTTCCATCGAGGCGATCGATCCATCCGCTTCATCGTCGGCGAAAGGGTGGATAGAATCGAAGCGCCGGCCAACGAGTAGAGAATTGAGAATCGATGGATCTGACGGTGTGGTGGAGTTACCAGGAATTAGCGTGGCGACTGCAACAAGATTGGCGGAATCAGCGAGGGCGTCTTCAGGGTCTGCATTCGTCGTTCGTAGTCGTACAATGATGGATCCCGGTAGTGCCTGGCCAACACGTGCGCTTCTCGGCGGCTGGACCACGATGTCCATGGCGTAGCGAATGTCCTCTGGGGCAATGGAATGACGACTCGATCTTGACCGTCCTGAAGAGCGAGCGTGGGGTCTTGATCGAACGGATCTGCTTCCTAGTGCCCTGGGTCTTGCAACGTCAGCCATTGAGAGAGTGGCGCCGTTGACTGGTTGGTTGGTGTCTCCGTTGAGTAACTCTGCAATGCGAGCAGATCGTCTCAATGAAGCGTGGCTGCGAGTACGCTGCAAGGTGGTACTGCGAGATGTGGATCTGATCCTGGTTGGTGAAGGTGGATTGGACCTGTTCCTCCTGGTCGACGCACTCCGGGCGGTATTCGAATTTCTACCTCTTCCACGTCGTGAGCCCCTTTGCATCTGATGAAGGCTGAACCTGGAGATGTTTAGTAACTTGTCATAGGCTAAGTGCTCGGACGGTTCCTCAGCTGTGTTGTTATGGCGTCGGATGTTGGGGAAACAGTTGGGTGGGAAACGATGTACAAAGAAAACAAGTATGAAAGCGGATGAGTACATCCAAAGAGTGCCTGACCAGGTCCTAATGTACTGTGACAATTCGGCACGATAAGTCAGGCAAGACTCGGATCAGAAGTGAAGGAAATGAAGTCAAGCCACGAGTCAGATCTCATCAAAGCTGCTTCATGAACCGTATGCTATTGCCCTCCAACAAGACGGGCAATAGACGTTCATCTGGCGCCGTTGAGCACGATGCTCGGACCCTTTAATCTCATACACGTGCAGTATAGAGCGAGATGGTGGCCAACGGCCTTATCTCGAGCATTATAGGGTGAGTTGAGGTTCGATGTACCTCTCCCCTGTTCTGACAGCCCCACAAAACGGCGGGCTATCCTACGCGGATCGGAGCTCTGACCCGTGATTGGCTGCAAGGGCACAGCCCTTAGGCTAAAGAACAGGAAGATGAAGGAGCGCAGAGACGCAGACTGAAGGCTGCGAAGGCGCCGAGCGTGCGGCAGTAAGAAGGAAATGCAGAGTGTAGGGTGCTAGGGGCGTAAAGCAGGTGGTGTTGCAGGTTGAGAAGTGTGCTGTGGAAGAGGTGCGTCACTGCACCCGACGAGGCAGGCACGCCATGTGGGTGACGGGGATGGGGAACCAAGGGCAGGAACGTGATAGCGAAGCGAAATTGAGCGCTGCTCACCTTCGTGCTTGTCACACCCACCAGGGTTTCTTCTAAGATGGCAGGCGCGCAGCGTCTTCCTTCTTTTTTCCTTCACGTGTTACACGATGCCGCTCTCTTCCCGTCCGTCTGGTTGGACTCTGGACGGCTCCAGCGACTGGCAATGCGTGCACTCGATAGTGTTGCTGGCCGCCGGATGCAGTGCTGATATCGCCCGGGAGGCGCGTCTTCGGGGCCTTTGTATGGTGCGGGCTCAATGAGACGTCCTACACTCCCATCGGTATATTAGCTATGCTCAGCATGCAACTAAGTTCCGTTGTGCCATCTTCCGCCCTTCGCCAGCCTGGCAGCATGAACTCTGGGGACAACCCAACGGCGGCAGTCCAGCTGTCGGCCACCATCCACCTGAGAATGACCGAGCTCGTCCGACGTACCTTGGTGACAGGCTGCTGTCACGATACTGGATGCGACCCTATGCACACGCGTGGAGTCAAGCCTGATGGCACGCTTCGGAGATGCTGTGAACCGATGACGATGAGGAGATGGAGCCTGTCTCAGTTGATGAAGGAGCCTGGAGCCAATGCCTTCGAGCCGTGTGCGGCAGAGCGGTTCATGCACTGAATAGCCATCGTGGAGATGGTGAGTAGGCCGTCTTATACAGTCTGCCATTCCGTTGCAGGCATTGCGAGGGTTCTTCCCTTCCTGGAGTGGGTTGCAGCTACTTTCACCAGCACGCCGCCTTCCCGCTATTGGCCTGGCCACTGTCTTCCTCTTTTCGACAGTGCTCCCGCGTGCTCTGCACCTTTCCTGGAGCTTAGGTGAATCAGATTGCGGCCAGTCGTTCTGCTCCCCTGTCCATGTCTACCACCAGCTAGGCGCGGCCGCTTGCAAGATGCCGCAGTAGAGCGTGGCGGCTCTTGCGTTTGCCTTTTTTACCACAAGCGTCCGATCACTGAGCGCCACAGACGCATGGGAGCAGATCTGAGGGGACAAGCAAATCTGCATCGTCATGGAGCCATTCATGCGGCGCGCGCGCTAACCGGAACGGCTGCGCAGACCGAGGCATGATCCTGTGCCACAATGAGGCTGGGCGGACGGCGTTCTCCCGTTGGTCCCATGGGTAACGTTGCTTACCTCAGGAGCACATAAAATTGAGGTCCCACGCGCGCCTCAACTACGCCTCGTGGGCGGCCACCCCCAACAATTTCGATATTTGCCCGTCTCTGACAACGCAAAGGGCGTCAATCTCTTCAATTTGGGGGTTCCCTGACGGCCGAACTTCTCCGCTCCCTGCACTGCCCAAGCCAGCGCTAGTTTACGAGCCGAGCCTAGTCTGACGGGCGGCTGCCTGCAGATACGACTACAAATCGACAGCCGGTGGGCCTATCTCACGTCTGTCGAGCTGACAGTTTTGCTGGAATTCAGGATCCTTCAAATGTCAGATTATGCACTCTCTCGGTTCTGTTTACCGAACGTTGTGACGTGTACCATTACACTGGAGGCAATCCTGGAAGGAGAAAACGTCTGTTCCTTTCGCGGCCAAGCTCTGAAGAATATCGGCTTCGATCGAATCTGTTCAACCGCCGATCAGCGCTGCCAGGCCATCCCCTGCACTGTGTAACGGTACTATGAGAAAGACGTTCTTTAAATCAGCCTTGACGACCCATCCAATTTTAGGGACAGGTTTCTGCCGCCAGCACATCTATCAACCCACCACCATCGTCATCCAGAAAGATATTGAAAGATCACATGCCGTCCTTCTCACTATAGTTCCAGCTGCGAGCGAGGTGGGTGATGCACCAAGGCTGCAGCATCGCCAAACCAGCGATCAGGTGTACGCGATCTGTTTTGCGATGCAAGATCTCGTATCGGCGCCGAATCACGAACACAACGATGCTTTTGCGGAAGTGCTACCCCTGTTGCCGGTTCCCGACCGAATGGGTCTGGGCGCGTTGCACTTCCCCACCACGCGGCTCTGAGCACCTGGGACTTTCCTTGATATATCTGCTTGTTGACAGCGAAACCACGCCGACGTACATTCGAGTCCCACTTTTGTTTCTTCTTTCATAGATGACTGCAGAAGTGTCGCTTCCTTTCACCAGCTCCGTCTGTCCATGACGGCCGCCTTTTATCGACTGCCATCCACCGTACAGACTATCGAGATCATCGAGGATGACGATGTCGGTTAACCTTCAAAACTGGCGCGGCATGTCTATGTCGACCCCACGACTTTTATGGGAACAAGCACAACACACGACGCCTAATTGCAGCGTGCATTCGGGACCTTCCTTTTGCATACCCACTCCTCCAGAAATTTTCCACCACTCAACGAAATGTTATATCGTGACAGTGTTGCATCAAGGCGGCTCCAGCTTTGCAATGGAAGTCGTCGCCTTTCTCCGCCAGGGCCAACTCACCAAGGCATTCTTTCGGACATTTGTTTCAGATCACGGTGCTATACAGACCAACCGTGCTTGTGTCACTGCCTCTTAGGGAACAGCAGCATATCACCCACATTGTTGGGACTTGAGCTACATTGTACTGCAGTCAGCTACGCTTCGCCCATGCGCTTGTGTCTTGAACGGTCGAGTCCTACGGTATTCGCCAGGTACGTAATGTCGCACAAACCACAGTTCGACGAGCGCGCTATGGCTTCTACTGGTCGACCCGATACCACGGTCACCGCTCTGTGACCCAGTGTGTCGTGCACCAGGAACATTCTGTTGGTGCCTGTGTCATATTCGCCAATTGGTGAAGACCTCGCGTGCGCCAGAGCTGCTCATTGGCGTGGACGTAAGACATAAATTTTGCATCATATGCGGGGCGTTGAAACCGTCCGTAGATCATCCGCCATGGTCTCAACGTCACTCGAAACTATAATCACGGCTCTGTTTCCCAGAACTCGTGCAATGACTTAGCTGGCCTAATCTCGCCTCATTCAAGCCAATATCTTGAACCGCACAGCCCCACAAGAGTCGTTCACGAGGGTCACGCGGCGGAGTACTGCGCTCGGCTCTAGAATCGAGTCCTGGATGGCCTTTCGTCGAGAGAAAGACAGAGGCATATGGCAGTGAATGCATAAGCCAACAGAGACGAGCTGCGCCGGAACGACTCATAAATCTCGTGATGGAACAATTAGATGTATGAACAACACTCATGACACGTTTTAAGGCGTGGCCGGCGTCACCAACAGGAGCGCGGCAAAGTTATACAGGGACAGCTAGGTTACGTGCTACAGAAGCGCCTCCACCGATTCAGAGTTCGGCAGCCAGCGGTTCGTCGCCGAGCACTATGGATCTCCCTGGGAGGGTTCGCGGTAGCGTGACATCCGTGAAAATTCCGTCTATATCTTGCACTCGTAGCAATATCGCCATCTTCTCATCGACTTTCGATCTGCAACACCCGCTGACACCTGTAGTAAAGCAATCTTGACAATCTGGAACAGTCTCTATCTGTTGGGACCAAGCGCCCTCAGCTCCGCAGCGAAAAAAAATCAAACTAGTTTCTTGTCGAGGTGGCCACTCAAACAGTATCACCAGACATTGAGACTAAGCTCCGGTCTCGATTGCGAGGACGAAGCATATCCATGAAATTGAGGGCAACCGACTACCGTCAACCTGAACAATGTTGGCAACCAAATCTCTCCGGACTCAGGCATAGTGCCTTCCACTCTCAGAATGCATTAATCCTTAGCGCTTAGGACGGGCA
This sequence comes from Setomelanomma holmii, assembly GCA_010015745.1. Lineage (NCBI taxonomy): Eukaryota > Fungi > Ascomycota > Dothideomycetes > Pleosporales > Phaeosphaeriaceae > Setomelanomma > Setomelanomma holmii. The sequence continues at coordinate 222,658 of ML978185.1, forward strand.
GTTTCTTCTACGACCTCCCGACTCTTGTGAACGTCCACCCACATAAGACAACAAGCATGACCTCCACACCTACTAGGTTCGGATCGCAGAATGACAGATCATATTCTTCGACCAATAGCATCATCAAATATCAGTTCACGCTTGGACTACACTCGGGTGAAATAATGTGCGGAACATTGGACACGGATGGGTCTTGTGGCTACGTGTTGTGACGAGTGCCACTAACAGTGTCCACCAAAGCATCACTTCGGCAAGCTCGTGCAGAATTTGATACGCCTGTCGCTGACAGCCAGTGAAAACATGATATAGCCAAGCCTTGGGCATCTATTGATCGTAGCTACTTCGAGAGACGGTATGGTACTTGGGACCAAAAGTCTCGTGGATAGAAGACAGGAGATAAGCAGGCAGTCGTCGGGACAAATTCCATGGAGGCGGCAGGTTTGTTGCAGATGAAGGTGTAGCGAATAGTGACTGCTTGCGAGAGAGGACATACAATTTGCGCAGCATATTGCTGTGGGATAGCACGTATAGGAGCCCAGCCAGACATTGAGATAGTACTCGACCAGCGCTACAACACAGGCAAACTCCGTAAGCGCATCAATAATCGACTCATGCGCGTTTACGATTCTGGAAGTTTTCGGATGCAGTATCACATGGCATGACTCGAGTCGTCGTTCCGCATAACCAAGACGGAGAAATTTTGCTCGTGTTCATGCAAGATGAGCCCGTCTTACGTAGAAGGTGCGGCGACGCGCAGCACGAGCACGTCTCAGCCCTGTACGCTATGTGCATGACAGAATCTAGAATATAGCCCTGGTTGGCATGACACGTGTGGCCTGAGGCATGTTATCGTGCTCAGTGAAGCCACGTCGTGTTGTACTGCGGCTCAGGTCTGGGTTTGCGGGTATAGAGACGGTAGCATGTATATGCCATCGGAATGCTAATGCTCTAATTGAATGAGTCCTGGACACGACTAGGCTTTCGAGACGGGTGGTGATGACGTGAAGCACCATTTTAGCCTCGTCTTGGCGCTCGGTTGGCCCTCCAAAATTTTGGTGTTAGCGCGTTTGCTGCACGACGATTGACGCATAGCACCGCTCCCCAAACGGGTATGCAGCAAAGCCTTGCCCGTAGCAGTGTCAAACTCTTCAATTCTTATCCGCGTTGTTTTGTGAGGCCGCTGGCGACTCACAGCCTCTCTTTGACTCAGGCCCAGCCACTCGGAACAGTCACCCCTCCCTCCACAAGAGCTGCCACCCCGCCATTGCGTCCGTACAAACACGCACAGCCACTGCTTCTGCGACAGCAATTTCCACGCGACCACACTTCTCGCAAGCTATCCGGCATAAAGAGTCCCTGCCGTCACTACTCACAAATCGACAACACCCCATTCGCGCCATTCCGCTACATAGACGCGTCGGCGCGCTCATCAATCAGCATGGAAGACCTTACCAACACCCTCTTGACCCTTGGTCTCGACACGGTCCCGCAAGAACCAAACACATACCCCGCCCTCAACCCCTTCGACATATACCGCAGTCACATCACAGAGTTGCTGTCACAGGTGTCAGGTGTTGACAAGCACGTAATATACCCAACACTGTCATGGACAGCAAAGCCCGAGCACGGCGACTTGCAATTGGCGGTGCCAGCATTGCGCATAAAGAAGAAGCCGGATGAGATGAAGGCGTGGGCACAAGAGCTGGCAGACAAGTTCCCAGAGTCGCCGCTGGTCAAGAAGCCCATAGTGACAAATACTGCGCTGGGATTTTTCTTCAAGCCGGAGCCTCTCACATCGCTCGTCGTACCCATGGTCATCAAGTCTGGGCCCAGCTATGGCTTCAACAGAAATCTCGGCCTTTGCAACCCGCTCGATCCCTCGTCTGGCGCAAAGAGAATTGTTGTTGAGTTCAGCTCGCCCAACATCGCGAAGCCCTTCCACGCCGGTCACTTGCGAAGCACAATCATTGGTGGATTCCTTGCGAACCTGTACGAGGGCGCAGGATGGGACGTCATTCGCATGAACTATCTTGGAGACTGGGGCAAGCAATACGGCGTGCTGGCGATTGGTTTCGACTTGTTTGGCAACGAGGACGAGCTGGTCAAGAACCCCATTGGTCATCTTTACGACATCTACGTCAAGGTCAGCAACATCCAGCATGAGGAGGCAGAGCAAGCCAAGGTACTCAAGGCGGAGGTCGCGAAGCTGAAAGAGGAGGGCAAGGATGCATCGGAGCAAGAGGCCAAAATTAAAAATATCGAGACCGAGGGCATTGATGAGCAGGCTAGAAAGTACTTCAAGGGCATGGTCGATGGCGAGCCTCAGGCGCTCGGCATCTGGAAGCGCTTCAGGGTAAGCTAACACTGCGCGAACGACTGCTGGTCTGATGCTGACACGGACAGGATCTATCGATCGAGAAGTACAAGGCGACATATGCCCGACTAAACATCAGCTATGACGACTACAGTGGGGAGTCGCAAGTCAAGGATGAGAGCATGGACCTCGCCGCGAAGATCATGTGGGAGAAGAAAGTGTGCGAAGACTCAGATGGGGCTGTCATCGTCGACCTGACAAAGCACTCGAAAAAGCTGGGCAAGGCAGTCGTCAAGAAGAAGGATGGCACATCGCTATATCTCACACGAGATATTGGCGAGGCTATCCAGCGTGTCAACAAGTACAGCTTCGAGTATGTGGACCTGCATCAAGCCTGGAAATAATCGTCGCTGACAAAAGGAACAGCAAAATGATATACGTCGTCGCCTCCCAGCAAGACCTTCATCTCGCCCAGCTCTTCAAGATCGAAGAACTCATGGGTCGAAAAGACATCTCCGACAAGTGCCAACACATCAACTTCGGCATGGTGCTCGGCATGAGCACCCGCAAGGGCACCGCCAAGTTCCTCGACGACATTCTCCGCGACGTCGGCGAAAAGATGCACGAGGTCATGCGCGGCAATCAAGCCAAATACGAGCAGGTCGATGATCCCGAGAAGACCGCCGACACACTCGGCATTTCCGCCGTCATGGTTCAGGATATGAAGGGAAAGCGCATCAACAACTACACCTTCGACATGGACCGCATGACCTCGTTCGAAGGTGACACAGGCCCATACCTACAATACGCACACGCCCGTCTGTGCTCCATCTACCGCAAAGCCGTCACCGCCAACCCATCACTTGCAGATCTCGATCTCTCTTCCGCAGACCTGTCATTGCTGAAAGAACCACATGCTATTGACCTCGTCAGGCAATTGGCTTCATGGCCTGACACATTCCTGAACACGATCAAGACTCAAGAACCGACGACGGTGCTGACATATCTGTTCAAAATGGCGCATGCGCTGAGTAGCAGTTATGATCATTTGCAGGTGGTCGGGAGCGAGAAGAATGTCATGATTGCGAGGCTGGCGTTATATGTTGCGGCGAGGCAGGTATTGAACAATGGCATGCGGATATTGGGGCTGAGTCCTGTGGAGAGGATGTAGAGTCGATCTAGGAAGAAAAGGATGCACTCGAGTGATACCTTGACAGGTATCGCCCCGAATTCGGGAATGAGAAATGCTTTGGCGGATGATTCAAGGGTCATGATATGCGAGACGCTGCATACGAAAAAGCATAGATGTGTGAGATACCGATTGAAAACCAAAAGAAATATTTCGAACTCGCCGCAGCATATCTTTCACCAAAGTTACGCTGGCTATGCAAACGCATCCAACTCAGGCTTTCTGCCACCAGTACTTAGCTTCATCATGCTGAGTAAGATATGGTATACACCGGTCGGAGACTTGAGATCGCCAGGGATGCCCGGATCTCTATACGCATCATTCGACCACTTTTGCAAATCTCGCTAGTGAATCTAAGAGCTCGGAAGGGATTCGTCCGTCGATTCACTGCACCGAGTCGAAGCAGGTCACCGCAAATGTTAGACCCAAAGGACTGGGTGTGATGGACGTCGAAGTGGCATCCGGTATTCGTAACCTGTCCACGTCGTCCTCTGCGTACTTGGCCACACATCCCTCATTCCCAAGAACCCCCAGCCCACGCTCCGTCCATCCCCATCTCTCCCCGTTTAGACCGCATAAAAGCCCACTCTCTTATCGATAGCCAGTTCCCGATTTTAGCCTCGCGCATGAACCGCAATCCCATCTGTAACACGACCGACAAAGGGCTGTGTCGGCGCGTGACCAACCACATCCCTGCTTTGATGCGTTTCACGCCACAACACCAACGACGACTGCGGGGAACAAACACGGGTATCCTTCTAGAAGAATGATGGCGAGGACTGAATGAGAAACGGCGATGCGGGTGAAGTGATGTGTGATGCTGGGATACAGCCGGTAATGGTTGAAATGATTGTGCAAGGGAGGTTGTGTATAAGAGTATACAGACTCTCGAGCGTGCATTTGGTGGATGACCTGTTTTTGCCTTTCCTTTACACACTCCTTTAGCCTCTTGTTCCTAGTCACTCTGGTTACAATATGCCTTCTTTTACCTTTTGGAAAAGCTCCAAGACAGACGAGGCCAAGTCGCCACTCTTGAATGACGACGGGAAGAGACAAGGAGCGGATCAGGTCATACAGATTGCAGGCAAGCTTGACTTGGACCCTGGTAACGAAGACGCGGGTGTCTTCGTCTCTGAGCAACCAGAATCGCAAATGGAGCTCTCTGAAATCTCGACCCTGCTTCAACAGGATGCTATCAGCAGGTCGACGCTGAGTCCGACTGTGACAAGCGTTGGTGATGTCGATGCAAAGCTACTGGACGGTGATCAAATAAGGCTTGAATGCCAACTTCTACATGCATGTTCGGCAACGTCCTTGGTGGTGGATGAGACCGGCCAGAATTCATCAGCGATGTCTCATAAGACACCTGCTACTCTTCTCGAGGAACCATCAAAGCCAGGATCAGAGGCCACACCACAAGACCGGGACTCCGGAGTATACCTCGCGGAAGACAGCGAGCAGCTTTCGTCTTCGCAGCCAGCCTCAGTCGCTGCATCCCCAGTTCCAACTCCACCGCGAACCTCAACTCTCGCACTCCGAGAAAGCTCTTCATCAACTACGCAGCACAAGGAAGCACCTGCACGGCGTTTGCATCGACCTACTGAGCTTAATCTGAGCAAAACCGACTCAGATAGCTCAAAGCCAAGATCGGAGCTTGAAAAGCGCTTCGACCTGATGCGCAATTCCAAGACGCAGTCAAGAGCCGCGTTGCGATCTCCCACCGAACTGCTGAAGGAGCGGTTGAACATGTCGCCCAAGAAGAGTGCACCAGAGGAGAAGATTCGCGTCTTCGTGCCTCCTAAACCCTCGCGAACCGGATGCTTGCTATCAGGTCCTGCGGGTCGTACGGACGCATTTACGAGCACGTCCGTGCGCGCACGAACAGAAGTCGGCGGTCGACCTGCCTGGTGGTGCAAGTTCGACAACTTGGTCGTGTTCGATGGCATCGAGAAGCATGGCGAGGGAGAACCGTGGATTCACACTCGAACAAGCAAAGGCTTGAGTATAGCGCGGCAGAGGGGTGACACAGAGACGGTTGTTATACCAATGAACTGTGCGCATTGTCAGGACATGTTAAAACGGCATGAGTGGAAGTATGATATTCAGGTCTGTAAGCGAAGTGTATGCTGGGAGTGCAGAGAGCGGTGCAAGTGGGAGTATGAGCAAGAAAGAACGACACGGGCTAAGAGCTGCGCATCTCGAGCAGAAACAAACAGAGACCGTGCAGACAGTGTATTGCAAGATACAGAAGTAAGAGAGGACGAATTGGTACGGAAAATAGGTATTGAGCAAGGAAGGCCAAAAAGTCCGATGGAGGTGGTCGGCGGCATAGAGGAACGGTTGGACAGAATGACAGCTTGTGGTAAATAGACTTGATGTTTAGGTGGAAGGAATTATTTGACTTACGACAACATGACCTCCATTTAGGAATATTGTTGATCCACAAATAGACCACCTTTGGTTCGAAATGGCTGCGCGTGGATGAGGTCTGCAATTAAGGGAGAACTCTATTGAGAACGCCGAAGCTCAATCAAGCTCCATGGCGTCATCCATATACTCAAACGGAGTATCATCAGAATGCCCGTTTGTGTGTCCGTCAGTTTGCGGCTGGAAATCACAACTCGTCACGCCATTGCTACTGGCCGGAAGCGTATATGCCTGCAAGACAGCATGTGCATGTTCGCAACCCATTACAAGCGCTTGTAGCATTTCCCTAAGTTGAGAGTCGTGAAGCGTGATATTCTTGCGGGCACCATCCTTATCGTCATCCCACTTGGATGCAATGACACGCTCGTCAGCATCTTTCCAGGCGTTGCGGAAGTCCTTGGCTATGCCGAGCTGGACCCGGACATCTTGTCCTCCAAATGAAGCGTGTAAAGGGCACGTTTCGTCGTCCAATGCTTCTAGCAGGTTGGCGTGGAAAGCGTGTGATGCGACCGGGCGTGTTCGTTGTAGATCGGGGTTGGTGAGGTACCGTAGAGCGTTCACGTTGGTCTGTGGGGCGGAGCCAGAGACGGTGATAGCGAATACTGCGAGGCAAGTCGTGATGTATCGCTCGAGGAGAGTGTGAAACTCGAAGAAATCGACCTTGAACATGGCTTCTGCTTGTTTCTTGACTTTGTCAGTCTTTGATCTAGCTCGTAGAGGGGTACTGTGACTACTCACACTAGTTGCATCAAGGCCAGCTTGAGCGATGCCTTGAGCTTCGGCCGCCCGCACAATCTCCAGAGCTTTGTAGTAGGACAGCAGGAGTAGTTCAGCTTTCCAGTGCAGTCGACCCAAAAGTCGCGTACCATTTTCTTTCTGTTTCCTGAGCTTCTCGGCGCGCGATTGAGCTAAGCTCTCTGCCGGTGTCCTGGGTGCGTATTTCGAGGTCTTCATGGCGAGCACAGGCGGCTAGGGGAGACTATTTCAAGGTTGAAGCTTAGTTGTCGATACACAGTGCTGGGTGCAAGAACGTCGAGTATGGAAGTGGTGCTAGGAATCTGGTGAAATATGGATTTTCATAGTTTTGGAGAGTGCTCGCAAGCATTGTGCGGTGTCGAGTTGTGAACAGTGATGTGTAAGTGAGAGCTCATGTTGGTTTGAGGAGGTTGCGCGTCACAATGCGATTCGCGCCTAGGCTCCAAGACAGGCAGGCAGGCTAGCCACCGCCACTTCCACTCCTCCATTGCGTAAGCACGACAAACACTTTTAAGGCATGTGATAAATTAAGGTAAAAGATGTCTACTTGTTACGCCGAAACTGGTGGTACAAATCTCCAAACCTTCCGTTGAAACGACTCGCGTGATCCCGTGACACCGCGTCCAACCAATCCCCCTGATCCATCTCAGTTCCCCTCCTTCCCATGCTTCTTCTCATCCCTTCCCCTCTTCCCATACAAGTCTTCCATCTTCTTCCCATCCTTCTTCCCCTCAATTCGATCTAGCGCATCCTCAATCAGCCCTATATGGCCCCTCAACGTGCCCTCAATCTCATCGAGTCGTGCTTCTTGCTCCTCGAGGTTGTACGAGATCTTGGATTGGAGGTAGTATGTTGAGCCGCTGATGGCGAAGAGGTTGAGGATGGGGAGGAAGTATTTTGGTTTGAGGACGGTGGACATGGTGGGTCAATGTAGGTGATGTGGAGGACTGGTTGGTTCTTATGTTGCGAGTCGGCCTAAAGGTGAGGTGGCAAGTGTGCTATTGATTGTGATGTTGTGGACGGGGGTGGATGTTTGATCAGGACGTTGAATAACTGTTATGGTATCTTGGACGTGCTCGATGCGTTATACCTGTGCTGGGTCCTCTGTGCTGAAATCAATGACGACATCGACTCTTAGCTGGACTCGAGTGTTAATCTGTCAGCCAAAAAGCCTCCAGGGAACTCAAGATGGCTCGTTGTTTTGCTAATCTCGTTCGATTCATTCATGTCCCGGCTGTAGGTACCAAATATACACATACACTAAATAACCGATTATGTTCCGCTCATATTCATTGTATCGCAAGGATTCGCTAGCCGTACGCAAATGCATCGAAACCGTGGGAACGCCGTTTCTCTATCGAAGGAGGGAAAGTGCTGCAGGATCCCGTGCATATCGAGATTGTGAACGATCTTCAAGAGGAGCACAGCACCCGCGTAAAAGTCGAAAATGGCGCCAAGAATGCCCGCTAAAGAAGGAGAGCCGAAGCAGCAAGCTTTTTGTATCCGTGTATCATGTTTCGTAGAGTGAGATTCATGCTGTTTTCGACGTGTCGTCGTGCGCCTGGTATGCAATGCGCCAAGTGTTGCGTAATTTTTCATGCTCGTGCCCAGTGAAATGGCGATGCCACTTTCCATAAGAGTAGGTCCGCAGCCGTAAGTGTCGTCCTCTCAGGCGTTCAATTTGTCTTTCAAGCGTTGCTGCCCCATGGTCCAGTTTCGCGTCCCAGGCCGGAAGATCCAGTTGCGCGGTGACCGCCGACAGGCGCGAGGTTCGGGCTCGCCTTTCCGCCACTGCCCCAAGAAAGACCGCTCAAGCGCTTGTTGCTGGTGCTGGACGTCGTAGATGCGCCGTCTCTACCCTTAGCGAGGTCCTCCTCTTCCTCCATGCTAAACAGGCCTTGTTCCTCCTCGATGCGCTCGCGGTTGATGCTGCTACTGCTCACCGCGCGGTCCATGCCAAGTCGCCCACCAGAGCTTCCTACGCTGGATCCTGAAGTTACACGGTTGATGCCGGGATGAATAGGGTTGCTAGTGAAGCCGCCTTCTTCGCGTGAAGACAGTCGCGTGCGCTGCATTTGCTGGCTGAGCATGCTCATAGAGCTATGGCGAGGGGGTGAGGAAACGAAAGGACTGGCATCGCCGGAGGCAGGACGGTTCATGGCGCGCAACGAAGGGCTGGCACCAGGATGCAGACTCGAGTTGCGAAGTGGTGATCCGACATGGCCAAAGGCCGAGGCCCCTGGTGAGCCCGATTCGAAACCTCCATTATGTGCAGACTGTGACTTGCCCCACAGAGATTGGAAACGCGAGGGAGACGAAGTCGCTCCAGAAGGCGAGCCAAACTTCAAGTCTGACGCAGTCGGTGAGGCGCCTAGTCTAGATAGCGATGGCTGATGCGACAGCGAATTGCCTTCTGCGTCGCCTTGGTCTCGTGAAAAGCGACGCAGTTTCTCTTGCGGGGTCAACAGGTCGCTCAGCGAACCTGGTAGTAGATCTTCCTCGAATCCGCCAATCATGTCCGCGTCGTCCCACTCGTCGTCCTTGAACACTGGTCGTGCGCCCACGCTTGAAGACATGATGCCTCGTGACCTGTTCGCAGCGACCTCAGAGTGCAACATCCTCCTGCCTGCAGGCTGCTCAGTTGACTCGGGTGGAGAGGATCCCAGCATTGCTCGACTTCGCCGTCCATCGCCAAAAGCCGAGTCGTGCAAGTTTCGGAGCGCAGCCGAGTCGGCTTGGTACGAGGACGGTGGGGAGTTTGCGAGAAATGTGGCGGGGACGGAGGACGCGATCGGCCCGTAACGCGCCATGTGGGAGATGCCCTGGCTGTCGAAAGAGGCTGGGAGGGGAACGTCCATAACGCTAAGACCCTTTTGTTTTGGTGAGAGGGGTATGCGGCCGTTCTCGTTCGGAGGCGAGCCATAATTTGACCCAGGATGAGAGGAAAAGGTTGTGTCGATGGTGGGAATCATGTCGTACTGGTTCTTCTGGTTCGCATAATCGTCCTGCAAGCCGTACGGGTAGCCTGGCTGCATGGGTGCCATGTGTGCCTGCATAGTGAGCAGCGAGCTATTCGGCGGCAGCTCAGGGCCCTGCGGAATGTTCATGCGACTGAAGTGACCTCCTCCACCAACATTGTGTCGGTTCACGACGTGGCCGTTGGGCAGGATGTGGGCGAGGGCGCATTTCTGGCCGAATTTGCAGTTTCCCTAGATGGTCTATGAGCTGCTGTTCGACCTGATCAAACAGTTCCTCCCACCTTCGTGAAGTATTTGCAGGGTGCGCGCTCGGTCAGCGGCTCGTCCGAGTGTAGGAACGGGCAGGCCTTCCCCGCCTGGCACGCGCCTTGCCGGTAGAATTTGCACGGCACATGTGAGGTGTCTGAGCGCGTCAGCTTTAGTCCAGACCTTTCCAATGAATACTCCGCCTACTCTTGTTGTTGGGAGGGCTGCGCGGACCGCCGAAGCCCATGTCGCGCATGTTTGCTCCGTGTCCGTGGCCGTTGCCCATGCGCCCGCCAGGAACCGCCATGGGCCCATTGCCGTTCGCACCGGCCATGGCGCCGTTGGAAGCGTGGTGTCGCAGGTCGCGTGAGGTGCGGCGGGAGATTGGGGGCGCGTTGGGAGCAAAGGCCGAGGCGGGCGGGTTCAGTTGGTGGGCAAAGGGACCGTGTGGAAGGTGATGTGGTGGGAGTTCGCGGTGGTGGGGGACGTCTGCGAGGTCTGAGGGTGGGTGACTGGCGGGAGAAAAGGTCGTCATGGCTTAGCGCAGTCTAGTACCACGGCACGAAGGCGGTACAGGATCGCGGAACAGTGAGAGAGGCTCCAAGGCGAGAAATCCGGGGACAGAGATTGATATCACTCCACTCGGCGGCGGGAGCAAGAAGACGCTAACTACACCCGGAATGGTCGAAAACGCCGCTGGTCGCTTATGGCGGGCAACTCTCTGAGGTGGTCGTGCGGACATCCAACACCTCGAGACTTGAGGCTGGTGTAGGGACAGAACGAGATGTTCCTGGATGGTGACGAGTGGGAGATGCAGAAGGGATGCATGCAGCATGAGCAGGATGCAGCAATGTATGATACGCTCACAGCCCCATGCAATCGCCTCGCGAACGGCGGCCTCAGCGCGTGATTGATAGCCTTGGCCCCGCGTGACGCCATGTAAGGCTGCGACCATGGCGAGGAAGGCGCGATTCACGTCGCGCCCACCTCTCGGTTCCTTCCGCTCCGTGTGTTTCCGGAGCACATGGTCTACCGCCTGAAACACATATCATGACCTTATTGTTCTGGAATGCTGTCCCGCCAATGGTTCAACTCACACCTCCCCCACACTTTCACACAAAGTCATCCGACGCACCCGAAGCATCACCTGCACATGCGCGTCGGAATCATTGCTTCCGAGTGAAAAGAGATGCTATTTGCTAGACAGTGGTATGATAATCTTCATATTCCATCATTACTTCCATATCCTCCCATATTTCCGTGCTATGTGTCTCCTTATGTACACTAACGATGCCCAATTCGCAGAATGCCTGCTGAGCAAGTATTGTTGTACCATGCCATCTGCAAGTCATCCATCATGTGTACCTGCGGTATCCCGAGATTTGATGTGTACGCGGTGAACTGGATGCCAGAAAGCGCTACGAATTGGTTGTTGAAGAAGACCTGTGTGAGGCGACAATTGATGTAGCCCCAACAAGCAGGTATTGTCGCATTCTGCTCTGCCACCAGTACCTCTCCTTTAAGGACGGAATCGTACCGATACCCAGAGATGCGGAGTGTGCAAGGCGTGAGCCCATTTAGTGCGCAGCCGAAGTAGCCTGAGAATGCGTTGAACCAGTATGCGCTGACCGAGGCACGTGGGCCAGCACCAATCTCGCCAGGCAGAAGGGTGCCCGCGAATGGTTGATTCATGAACAGAGGTCCTGTCAGAGGCAGAAACATGGCGATGTTCGGCTGCGATATGGAAGGGTACGGCTCCCACTTGTCAGGCACGTCTGTATAGCCATTCGCATAGAACAAATGGTGATATGGGTTCTTCAACCCATCTACACTTAGCACATTCTCGTCAGGACCCACCACAGTGTCGTCAAAGTTGAGCGTAAAGTTGCCAGCCTCGCCGCAGGAAGTCGGTCCTGGTGATTCTACGGCCGACATCTCCACGCTTGTCGGGGTTGAGTCCGGGACAGTCGTGGTCACTATCGTCTCGATTGCTTGCGCCTCTGCAGCCCTCTTCACTTTGCGCTCATCTGGTCCGTCTTCGTAGATCGTGGTAACGACTGTTTTGAAGCTTCGCGATCTCGATGTGAAGAGTTCGATCGAAGGGAGTGTCGAGAGCGGCGTCTGTGTGGTCGATCTCGTTGTTGGGATTACAGTCTGAAGATCTGAAGGCATGGGACCTGTAGCGGTAGGGTAGTTCCCGGTCCAGTAAGATATCGTGGTGGTGATATTCGGAGTGGGAAAGACAAAGCTTATGGCTGTATCTCCGAATGATATCACTTTGGTGGTCAACCCGCGCACTTCGAACAAGGATGTGTCATTGACGCTAATCGGGACCGAAGTAACAGTTGGCTCTGTCACGGATGTGGAAGCAAAGGGCGTCTGAGGGCTTGTCACCACGGGTGGACTTGAGCTAGTTGGTTCGAGTGCGAGTGAAGACGCCGATGCAGGCGGCAAAACAGGGACAGGGCCCGGAGTGCTAGGAGCTGATGGTGTAAATGAAGATGGAGAAGACGGAGTAACTAATGACGGTGATGACAATGACGGAGACTGGGCTGACCGTGACCCAGATGATGAACTCAAAGTGCTCGACACGGGCAACACAGGCGAGGATGGAATTGGAACTCCAGAAGCTGAGGTCGCTGACGGAGGCGTGGAGATCTGAGGACTGGAAGGAATTGGTGCCGAGGTCGGACTGCTCCGTGGCACCGACACAGTACTCGCGGCCGGAAGGCTTTGACTTGTTGCAATTGAGGTGAATGTCCCGGACGGCGGTGGCATATTCATAGAGCTGCTGCTCCCCGAGAGGATGGTAGTACCGGGAGTGCTCCAGGACAAGGAAGTGCTTGAGGCTAAATTCGCGCTTGAGATAGTTGGCGGTCTGGAGGCACTCGTAGGAACTTGGCTGCTGTCCGGTGCTACTCCCGCACTACTGCTCCTTGAGATGGGAGACGCACTTGGAAGCGGAGTACCCGAGCTCATTGGCAAGCTGGCCGTTGTCACGGATGTAAGTCTTGATGAAAAAAAGCTGATGGTCGACATGGAGTTTGGTCCTGTCGCAGTTGTGTCGGTCTGAATGCTCAACGGCCTGGAGATTGAACTTGAGAGCGCTGGGCTAGGTGTTGGAATAGACACTCCAGAAGAGCTGCTCCCACTCGAAGAGCTTTCAGAGGTTGGCGTGCTACCGGAGAGTGATGAGCGACTTGAAGTCGACAACGCAGAGGAACCGGACGAGCCAATAGAGACCGATGCGCCAACGGAACTAAAGGAGCTGACACTGCTTGTCGAAGGTATGATCGAGGATAACGATGTGCCTAGTCGGTTACTGGAAGATGATGAGGCATTTACAGGCAGTAAGAGTGTGCTGAACAAACTCAAGGAGCTCGTTGGTGGTATGCTGCTATTCGCCGCACTTGAAGTGCTTAATGAAGATAGGATTCGTGAGCTTGTGATACTGCTTGACGTCACGTTGAGTGTACTCGAAGATGTAGTTATCGGCGGAATGCCTGGCGAAGAATTGACGGTAGCTGTGGAAGTTGTCGCGTTGAATGAACTGTTCGTCCGAATGAATGTTGTTGTAATTGAGGACAGGGTAGAGGACGAGCTCTCGAGTAGCGGACCGCTTGTACCGTTTGAGGAAATTATTACCAAGCTGGGAGTAGATCCTGGCCACAATGATGGTGTCCCTGGGCTTGCAGCAGGGGTCCCAGAAGTAGGCAAGGGTGGTGCACTGCTAGATCTAGGTAAGGATGAGCCGATCGATGACGAGGCAGGCAGTGGTGAACCTGGCGTGCTCGGAAGTGATGAACTCGAAGATACTGGACGCGTGAGCCAGATTGTTGTCTGCAGCGTAGTTGTTGTTGTATTTCCGGATGTCACTCTTGTTGACGTTCTGGTGACAACAGATGGAACAGCAGTGGCACCTGGGCTGCTAGAATCCGAAGAGGGACTCGGTAGCGAAATTGTGAATCCATCGCTCTGTGTTGGGGTCGGAGTAATCCAGGATCTGCTCGAGGATGTCGAGGGTGGTGAAGGACTACCTGGAGATGGTGAAACGACAAGAATAGTCGATGTCACAGTCGAAGTGGTGACCTGTCCGCCTGGTATTGTGCTGGTGAGTGTGATCAAGATGCTTGACGTGACAGAAGGTGCTGGGTTAGGCGGCGCTGCTGGTGCTGATGAGTCTATGATTGTGACTGAGATACTGGTTAGAGTCGTGGTACCGCCTCCTAGAATTGTGCTTGTGATCGTGGTCAAAGCACTTGAAGTTGAGGGTGGCGCAAGAACTGGCGGTATACCAGCAGAAGTAGGCGTAATTGTTGTCACTAGGGTAGTGGTGACTCTCGAAGTCGATCCACCAGGATTGACGCTAGTTGGAGTTGTGAGAGCGCTTGAAGTGGTCGGCACGACTGGCTGGCCAATAGATATTGGCACACTAATAACAGTCGTGGATGTACTGGTCAAGACTGTAGTCGCGCCGCCCGGAAGTGAATTGGTGATAATCACAAGGACATCGGAGGTTGAAGGCTGAGCAGGGACGCTTGGACTGGAAGGCCAAGGTCCTCCTATTGAAGTTGAGGCGACCGTCGTTGCCGTGACCAAGGTTAGGGTCGTAGTCTGTCCACCAGGTATAACACTCGTGACCGTAACCAGAATGCTAGACGTCAGGGTCGCAGCTGAAGCGAATGAAACGTCAGTAGTCGATGCAGGGGTTATTCCCGGATTCGATGGAGGTGAGAGTGCCAAGCTGCTGCTGCTAACAGAACTAGGAGCTCCCACTACGCTGGATGGCTCTCCTGGAGTCAGACTGGATGGCACAGGTCCACCAGAAGGCACATTTGAGGTGCGAAGCGCAGTTGGCGTTGTAGGAGTCGGATACGGTCGCAGAGGCTGTCCGATACGGGTGGGCGAGGTCGATGGCGATAGGGGAATGCTAGGCGGTGGCGGAAGCGGCGCGGTAATGGCTGAAGTCGACTGCGGCACTGACGGGCCGTTCCCACGAAGCTGGCTAGTCATGATTATCGTAGTCAACGTATTTCCTGAGTAGAAGGTGGTTGTGATTGTCGTGACTGAGGGTGGCGGCGGCGGCGCAGGAGGAGGGACACCTGGCGTGGTTGGCGCATTTGGGAGTGTTGCAGAGGGAGAAGGACTGAGCGGCAGGGATGAGATGATAGGCGTGATCTCAGGTGTCTTCGTAATCAGAGTGCTTAATCGACTGGGTGGAGCGATGCTGTTCAACCACTCTGTTGTTCCATTGACCACCGAGAAGTAGTATGTTCCTCGAGCCGGATTAAAGGGAGACACGCCAATCAGAGAGACAGTTATGACAGGACCAGGTATAGTGACATAAACAACACTGCAATCCGGGACAGAGGTGATGTCTTGAGCCGCAGCACCCTTGACCAAGCTGAGAACAAGGTCGAGGCCAACGTAAGCTGCGAACATAGCAGTCAGGGCAAGACCTGTTGTCAAGATGAGGTCCAGTCCACGGGGTCCTTGGAAAGCTCGAATGACAGCCAAGAGAAAGCCGCGGATGTATTTGCATGCTTGGCAGGGCCACCAACAACTCGGTCTGATGCGCCATCGACGTGCTCGGGCTGGGTCTAGGGTCGGCCCAACTCTAGTCTGGGAGTCCCTCCAGTTGTTCGACATGACAGAGTCTCGCTTCTTGTTTGAGAGCCAAGATTTAGTCTGGTCGTTCTTCACCGAGTATGGGGTTGTCGTGGTATCTGATGTTCCGAAAGGCTTTCGCCACTTCAACGAGGAGGTCTCGCTGAACGCGCTCGAAGGTGAAGCAGTACCCGAAGCTCGAGGTGACGTGGTGGGCTGGATATCTGAGGTCTGACTGCGCGTATCCAGCTTGCCAATAGACTGCCTGTTCTTATTCCTGTTTTTGTTCTTGCCCATATTGTCAACAAGAGAATGTTATGGGTAGTATACAGCGTCGAAAATGTTGTTGCTAGGCTGTTATGCAGTGATTGTTGTGCGGAAACCAAACTGTGAAAGAAGACAAGTCGTCCTGACGCAAAGAGGCCAACGTGTTGTAGAAAGGTTACGGTACTGCCTTCCATTGCTGCAGACCCACATTTGGAAAGGTGATAAGCAAGTGGTTTGGAGAGCGCGACTGTGTACAAAGAGAATTTTGGAAGTGGAGGCGAAGTTTGTGTGTTGGCCATGCCTGCCACGGCACGTTGCAGGAGACTGCGCGACAGGCACCCAGTCGTGCTTGCCAAGTGAGGCAACCGCTTGCTCGCGCGTAGTGATGGGATGGTAATCACGATGCGTCTAGCACGTACGTAAGGATGTGATCGAGACCCAACCTGTGTAGTTGATGCAATGACATCTGCAGAGCACACTAGATCACAAGCACCCAAAGACTGGTTGCATACCATGGGCAGCCTCTGGTGTATTGGCGATGAGATGGCGACGAGGCATGTGCATCTCAAGCCCTCACCTCCCAGAGCCTAACGTGTCCAGCCTCTGTCCCAACGGCTAATAGTGCGAAACTTCCCTCCTTCTCATCTTCTTCACTTGGTCGTCCCCACGCGACCGAGGTGATTCGGCCTAGGGGTGTCTTTTCCGTCGGCCAATTCTTGTAGACCGTAGCAGAAGGTAAATGCACTAGCCTCATGGCGTTGTTCTTCCATCGACTCGCCATCGCCAATATTTGCCCGTCTGGGGAGAAGGCCAGGTGCGAAGTCGGCGTTGTCAGATTCTGCAGAGCGCGAAGAGGCTTCGGAGCCTTGGGTATGCCGTTATTCGCGTCCACCGCGCCGTTGCCGTCCGCTGAATTGTTCTCGCTCCAGGCTCTTCGATCGTAGACGTTCACAACGCCACTCGAGCTTCCCACAGCCACCCATCGGTCACCACCGATCCATTTCTCTCTCCCACTCTTTCCTCCCAGTGCAATGACGTTTGTTCCAACTGCGCCCTCGTCGTTCCACCGCCCTATCACGCCCTGTTCCACACTCCATTCAGTGACTTCACCATTCTTGCCTGCAATGACAAGACCCTGACCGTTTTGCCACCAAGCAAAATCTGCGACACCACCTCTTGACTCGATGCGCGCCTGGGTCACCCATTGCAGGGTTGCTGCGTCTAAGAAATTGATGACACCGCCTCCTTTTCTCGAAGATCCTCGCAGTGCCATGTACTTGCCGTTTGGTGATAGGGAGAAGTCCTCCATGGTCCGCTGCTCATGTTGATGGCCATAAATACGCGACACCTTCTCCACCTTCCCTATCGCAATATTCCAGATATGAAAGTAGCGACGGCGGGCACTCAAGAATATACGTGAATCTGAGGCAGAGGGATGGAAGGTGGTCGTAGTAAGGGGTGTTCGCTTGATGTGAAGGGAAGTTAGGAGTGGGTTTGGATTGGGCGGATTCGGGTTGACGTGGTGCAGGTAGAGGGTCGAGCTCGGGCCTGACGAGAGAAGTAGAGGATACGTGGGGTGGAATGACAACGAAGTGATGGCCGACTGGTTCGTGCGTTAGTAACATACGTCTGGTGCGACGAAGGCTGATACTTACGGGACCTGCTTTCAAGACGTCCTTCAGTCGCTGAATGTCTACAGTGCCTGCTTGCAGCTTTCGTCGCTTCACTGGCCCTCTTGTGTTGCGTGAGAGTATGTCCGCATCCTTCAGCAGTCTCGCTAGAGGCTGCGAAGACAGGTCCTCCTCGTCCATGTCCATGTCGCTCGCCGAACCCTCTTCACTCTCATCTTCGTCCATTGTCCTCCGTCTCTTCTTGCCAGTCGCGTGCAATGCCCAGTCAGGTGTCGGATATATTCGCTCGTACTGCTTACGTAGTCTTCGCGAGTACTCTTTGCCATTGACTACGTCGTCGTCTACTGTCTCGCGTAGCTTGCGCAATTGTGGCACCGAAGCCAGGCTGACGACCAGTCGCTCGTCGTCGCTATCCTCCCACACCGGCTTGTCTCCTTCTTCCTCTGACTCTTCGGTCTTTCCTTGGGCTACGGAGCCAGCCGGTGCTGGGACCGGACCTGCATCGAAGAAAAACAAATCTTGGTCTGCAACGCCCTCGAGGTCCGCGTCTTCGTCCTGTTCCTCGTCCGATGAGTCGCCGTATGCGCCGGCTGTGCGATCCAACGAAAAGTCTTCAAGACCTTGTTTGAAGCCCGCAGAATCACCAAAGATCATGCGTTCGAGCTCTTCTTCCTCTGCATCCTTTGGTAGGATTGGTTTCTCTTTCTTCTGCTTTTCCAATACCAATTCTATACTGTCCGCATCGCTCTGGTCCTCATCGTCGCTGGTATCCGCTGGCTTCTCGTCGCCAAAGCCTTCCCGTTCAGCGTTTTGCGGTACGCTTACTGGCTGAAGCGCAGCAGCTTCATTGTCGCTCTCTTCTAGGTCGACATTGGGCGGCAGCTGCGTAGTCGTCTTCGTCTTCTCGGGCAGATATCGTTTGTGGCCGTTTGCCTTGTGAGGTAGGGTTGAGACGGGAGCCATTGCTGCGAATTTGGCGTGTTGGCGCTTGATGCGCACCGCGAAAAGTGAAGTTGTCGGCGAAAATTATTGCAGGGATGGCACGGAACACCGAATCCCGTGCGACGTGCATTCATCGCCCTTCGCCTCACCATGCGCAGGCCAGGGCAAGCGAGTGTCTGTAATCGATACCAAGCTTCACAAACTACTGCATTAGGTATCTTAGCAGTAAGCGAGTAACCTTGCTGCCCTTGCTAGCCATACTAGCGTACATGACATTGCATCGGTGGCACCTGGCTACCTCATATGCACGACACGCTGTCCTGCAAGCTGAAGAAGCACCCTGGACCTGGACTTGCTTTTCTTTTGTCAAGATACCGAATATCAATATGAATAAATTCTTCATCCATGAGAAAATCAACGCAATAACAACGTACCTCGATCGTAAACTCAAGTACAACTTAGAACGGCACAGTATCCTTGTGCTGTGGGAGCACGAATCATGACCATTTGCGCGGCAGTACACCTTACACGCTGAGGAGGATGCATACTCTAGCTCGCGCTTACATTCCGCCCTTCTTTGACACAACATGAAGATGTGCACTACTCGAATGGAATACATCGCACACTTATTGGACGATTATTCCGACTCCGATCCGTATTCCGCTTCCCACAAGGCATCAACTTTCGCATGGCAACGTGACCTGAATGATAAGTATCACCATCGTCCTGATAATTTGACCTACGCCGGTACCTCCTTCGATCGCTTACGCAGCCTCTATTCGGGTATTTGACTGAACAATATAGTGTTGTTACGCCCTTGAGTAATCCGTCGACTACTTGGAATCCTTTCAAGATCTGCATATATTCTCGGAAATCTGCACGCTTCCCACACTCCCCACACCAACATTCGACCCCAGCCCACAATGCCTAATCCCAACCTCCAATTCTCTCTCCTCGACCCCTCAGAAGCAGAACAATACGTCCGCATCCGGAACGTAACCTTCAATACCACCGTTAACAACATCCTCTACGCCCGCACTAAAGGTGAAGCCTCCCAATCCACCCTCGACAGAGTCGCTACAGAAACCCGCAACGATATCAACAAAGGCCAATCCTATCTCAAATGCACCGACACCACGACCGGCGAAATCATCGCAGCAGCTCGATGGCGCCACGTCAAGCCTAGGGAAGAAGGCGCTACAGAGCGCACATGGGAAGAAGTCGAAGCTGCGTTTGCGGAACGTCCACCACCGTATGACGAGAGTGAGCCCGAGATGTTAGCCGCGCTATTCGAGCTATTCAACGCGCAGAAGAGAAAGTCACTAGGCACACAATTGTACATGTGTCTAGATACATTGGTCACGCTTCCACAGCACGAACGCAAAGGAGCGGGGAGCATGTTAGTGCGCTGGGGCTGCGACAAGGCAGATGAGGCTGGTGTTGTGGCATACTTGGAGGCCAGTCCGGTTGGAGCGCCTATGTATGCCAGACATGGGTTTGAGAAGGTTGCGGAGCTTGAGTTTGATTTGAGGAAGTGGGGTGGCGAGGAGGTCATGAAGTTTATTGTAAGTTCAATTGTTGGTGATGTTGGGGAGGGAGGGTTTGCTGACGTGTGTTTAGCCTATGTTGAGGCCTGCGAAGGCCAAGATATCTCCATAGTGTACGCCTATCTAGTTCTACGATTCACCTCCACACCGCTTGTGAGACGATGACAAGTCTATTATCTGTGTACCTTTCATTCTCTCGAATGAATCTAGATCCCTGACTCCACCGCCTTCTTCGCCTCCACAATCCATGCTTGAATCGTCTGCTCGTCATCTCCAGCCTTCACCGTTTCCCGCTCTAGCTGCTCACACCACTTAGCTGTGATGTGCACTCCGGCTGGATAGACCCTGAAGTTAGGCGCTTTCTGATCGAGCTCGCCCTAGCTAGGATCTCCATGTGGTGGGTCACACAACGCGTGCGATAGCGAGAGTATGGCTAGTACGGAAGACATTGGTCGGTACGGGTTGGGAGTTTCGCCATTCAGACGACTCAGGGTGTACTTGACATGGATATGTGGGTATTTGACACGGAACACGACGAGGTCGGAAATGCGCATTCGGCAGTGTTCATCGAGTCCATACAGGAATGGGCAGTCGAAAGGACTTGGCGCGAGCTTAATGCTTCGAATGCGAGCGACGAATTCCTGCTCAACACCGGCGATATAGCCTTCTACTTGCTGAAGAGGGGTGTCGTCGAATGAGTTGGTCTAGGTGAAGCGGAGTGTGTTGTAGCAGGATTCCAGGTCCTGTGTCTCGTGATGGAGTTGATGGTTGATAAATTGGTGTTGACTTCAAGTGTATGGCTAGTGATGGGAAGAGTCCTTTTGAATTATGTGGAAGGAAGTCGGTCGTTATCAAAGAGGGGCAGCTCAAGTCAACTGGTAAGGCAGCAGTCACTACGTGGATCCGGCGCGTTCTCCTCGATTAAGCTATGAATTCACTTTTCATACATTGTATTACTACAGCGATGTTACATTTGTGTGTGCAATTGGCATTTACCATCGTCAAGCCCCATTCAGCTGTACAGCGAATCTATTGTAAACTGAGATATGAACTTCCGACATTTCTCAACCGTGTGAACGAATATACAGCAACTTTGCCCTTCGCCTCAAACTTCTCTAGATGCCATGTTGCACCACCTTCCTCGCGTGCGCAATCCTAGCCTCAACATGCTTCTCATCCGCCCTAAAGTCCCCAAGCTCCCGCCTGAGCTGCTCACACCACTCTCCCGTTATGTTGACATCGTTCGCAAAGATACTGATATTTGGCGCCTTCTCGAGGTCGCGCACGAGGCTTAAGTTTCTACGTACATGATTTTCCTCTATCGTACCTTAAAACGCCCCGCCAGGTCGTAATGTTGACTTCGATACTTTCCAAGCATAGTTTCAGAGCAATCAAACCACCGCCCCTAGTAGCGTGTTGTTATCATGGCCAGCATTGACTGCGCCGTAGCCGTGATGCCGAGCCTATACCATGCCTCTCATCTGACGCCGTTCTCTATCCACTTCCTGGCCTGAGCGTTCCAGTGACGAAAGCGTGTCTCTACATTATCAGACTGGCACCTCAGTTCACAAGGTACATGTGAACTGCATCTCTCACGTGACTCTTTGTCACTTGCTTACTCATCGTGGTTGTGTATATAATCGCTCTCTGTAGCTCTCTCAATACAACAACCTTCTGCTTCCTTCATATCTGCTCTGTCCTCTCACATTTGACATACATCACCCGAAGCCCACATGCAGGTCGACAGGTGTTTGAGGGCTTCCTCGGCCCAGCTGTCTGGCAAGCTTTGGAGATTCGGAAAGATTCGTAGGGTTGGCGAGCACTTAGCAAGCTCAATCCATGCACCCAGTTGTCTCGAAGCTATGTGCTCCTTGTCTGACTGTAGACGTCCTTTAATTGCCAAGGTCCGGTCACTAAAGATGGGCAGAGTCTGCCCTCGCAGCAGCAACGCCATAGCAAATCCCACTCCCATCATATTGTGCGGGGCTTGACCTTCGCGACCGAAGTTTAGGTTAATGAATTTGATGTTAACTTGCGGATTTGCTTTGCAGAAGTTGACGAGTTCCGGCAGGTCATTCGAAGCATTCTGGCTCGGCGAATCCTTTCCAATACCAGGCACAAGAATGATTCGCGTGAGCCACGCCACCTGCGCTTTCGGAAGGTCTAATGCGAAAGCGATGAGTTGTTGAACGGGGCGTCTGTCTTCTGGATGGTGCTGAGAGAACCTGACCTCATTGTACTTCAACTCTAATCTTGCCGTCTCGAGGTAAAGCTGCTTGTTGACGTACTTGGCCTGATTGAACTCCACTACAGGCGAAACTTCCGCGACAGGTGTGGGCTCGTTCGGTTCGCTTCCGTAGGTCGATAGTAGACAGCGACTCCTGGACGTTTTAGCGACACCAGTGGATGTGATCCGCGCGAAATCAATTGGCAGAGAGGATGTGAGTGTGCTTTCCCATATTTCATTTCGCAATTCGGCTGGAAGGCCGACCAAGGAAGCTGTAGGTGGCGTAGACATGGTGAGCTCGGGGAACCTCGATGCAGCTCTCAGTGTGCCTGAGTGAGGTTGTGCGGTCGGGCTGGAGAGCGAAATAGTTGATAGGACTCTCAACTTAAGCGATTGGGTGCTCAAGCAAGCGCGTGAGGGAGCTGATGGATCGGAAAGTGACGTCAGGCATCGTGGGGTCTAGTCAGGTGATCAAACCTTCACCAGTGACCACCGACCAAGGGCGTTTGTATGGCTACAGTGCTCATCTAGGATCTGCGGGTAGACCGAATTTGTCTCTCTCGCGTCTTCTTGTTTCCATGTGGTGGCTGTCCGACTCACTGTAGCTGCCTGGGCGGAACTTTTAGTAGTGAGCTCTTCCCTGGAGGCATAACTGACATGTGGAGCTACCAATTTAAGGGCAATCATGCGATTGCCTTTGCACTGCTCACCTGAGTTTGTAGCCTTGCTGGCACGAAGCTCAGGCTAAGTGAGAGCGCGCGTCCGCAGTCTAGGTGAGAGCGGGAACCACCTCGACCTTATATACTCTAATGATGGCGAACTCCCATCAACAGGCGCCTCAGCTTAGGGATTGCTGGTCTAGCTTCGTATCGGTCGGGTTCACAAACTTGGTATCTAACATCAACTAGTGTTCGTGGCGATCTTACGCGTTAGCATATACCAAACCAACCTTGTAACTCTGAGCGCGCCTGTTCGATCCTCACTTCTACCAGAAATGATTGGAACGGAAAATTAATTCGCCTGGTTTACATGTCGCTCAACTCCCACAAAGATGAGTGGGATCGGGTGCTTTTTTGCTTCCTTCTCGTCTCACACACATTAGCTAGGTTTACGAGCACACCGTAGCCGGCTAGTAAACAGTAGGTAGTAAATGACTGAGTTCAGGTGCCAATATAACACATCTCAAGATACGCGTATCTTTTGGCGAAAAGCACGCTACCGTAATTATCGCCAGCATAAACACACCAGTCACGGATTCGGAGAATGGATGATCATGGAAATGAGTAGGATGTAAAAGAGTTACACCAGAAGTCTCGAACCAGGTGCGTAACGCAAGGTAGCTTGCTTCATCATACAATAACAGAGTTCGAAGCGTACAAGTCGACGCAACCTGCGGTAGTCATTCATCGAGAAGAATGGAATAGATAATGACACTAACATTGATTGCTGACTGTTGAACAATAACGGCCGCATCATTCTTGGAACTTAATTGCTTGGCTTCACACAGCACTGTATGTTAAGCCAGTCAAAAGTAACCACGGTGGAACCAATCAAGTCGAAGGTCCCTAACTACTACGGCCAGCTACACCTGCTGTGTAGGGTGCAAAAGCGGAAATCCTAGCTTCTAAGATTTGACTCCCAGAAGTGCTGCAATGGAGTGTCTACGTCACCCTCCACCACTCTGAGCAGCCTGGTGGTCTCTCAAGCTGCGGTGATGCCACACTTCAGCCAGCCTTCCGCGTAGTCTTTCAGAATCGCGTAATCAGCCTCGGCCAAGTCCGAGACATCCGCGACATGCCTCAACTTGTACATAGCCTCACTAAAGGAGCATGCAGGCCATATACTGAACTTCTTGACGCCCTGGAGCAGATGCTGAATGTTCCAGATCTCTCTCCAGTGCCGAGCCTCGTCGTATGTGAACCGTATGCCTGGTCCAAATAATTGGTTGTTGACTTCATTCCCGGCTTGATCGCCTTGAAGAGCTGCGGTGAGGCAGGACCCAGCTACCATGAAATCCATGCATGGAATGCATTCGTCGTCGTCATCGTCATCGTCATCATCGCATCGGAAGTTCTCGAAGTGATAGCGTACTTCCACGTGAGGGTGCTGTTTACAAAACATGGCGAGCGGCGGAAGATCCAGCATTGGTGGTGCTATCCGATGGGTCAATGTCAGGCACTTGACGCCTGTAGATATGATAACGATCGAAAGCCATTGAAGCTTGTGGGGTGCCATCTGCGCCACGAAATCCAGACACCATCGGTCCGCTGACTTAAGGCATATGTCGTCAGGTGGCGACAGATGCGGGCTCGAATGGAACGGCGCCAGAACTTGTGGAAAGAAAAGAACTGCATTGAAGCGGATCTCGAGTCCAGAGGTCTCGGCATGGAGCTGTTGAAAGACAAATTTGAGTTGGTTGAAGGAGGGGTGATGGTCGCTTTCCGGATCGTTGAAATGCCTGGCCTCGATTAAGCGGTGGCGATGCGAGACCATGGGTGTCATAGGCATGAATGTAGTACGAGGCTGACAACGGTGTAGCGGTTTCGAGGACGTCAACG
This sequence comes from Setomelanomma holmii, assembly GCA_010015745.1. Classification (NCBI taxonomy): domain Eukaryota; kingdom Fungi; phylum Ascomycota; class Dothideomycetes; order Pleosporales; family Phaeosphaeriaceae; genus Setomelanomma; species Setomelanomma holmii. The sequence goes on from ML978185.1 coordinate 247,347, forward strand.
AGTACACAAAGATGTTGTTGCGGTGTTCTGGTGGCAGTTGAAGTAGAGAGGAGGCGCTCATAGTTGCGGCTGCGGATGGTACGCCCGTTCTCGGATTGGCTCAAGGTTGGATTGAGGTTGAATTGGTGTAAAGTCCACGCTTGAACTTCTCGATTTGATCAAGAAGACTGGTCGTTGGGATGGAGTAAGATATATATCTGTTGGGCGGTAATCGTGTTTCGCTAAACGAGGTGAACGTGCGTGAGACGCTGCGACTTGTTGCTAGTTGTGGCGCAGGCTCAGCGATAGAAGTGGCACCTGAAAATCCCTCTATCCATCGATTCCACTTCCACAGGCTCACAGCTTGGCCTTGGGTGCCACACCTAGAGGTCTGTCGTCCTTGCTCCTTTCCTTCAGAACACGTCTAAGAATCTTGCCGCTCGCGCTCTTAGGTATTTCGTCGACGAACACAATGCCACCTCGGAGTCTCTTGTGATTCGCAACCTTCTTAGTCAGCCAGTCGACGATGGCTGCAGCCTCTGCCTCTCCAGCGCTGCCACCTTGGGCTTGTGAAGCTACAACGTATGCTCGCGGAACCTCGGTGTGCTGATGGTCATCATTAACGCCAATGACAGCGACGTCGTCGATACCGTCGTTTTCCATGAGCTTCCCCTCGAGCTCAGCAGGTGGTACTTGGAAGCCTTTGTACTTGATCAGCTCCTTCACACGGTCGGTAATATAGAAGTTGTGTTGTTCGTCTTGAAAGCCGATATCGCCGGTCTTGAAGTAGCCTTCTTCGGTTATGGCTTCCTTTGTCGCGGCTTCGTTCTTCCAGTACCCTTTGAACACATTCGGGCCACTCAACCATAATTCACCAACCTCTCCAGGGCCAAGCTCTTTCCCCTCGGCAGACATATACTTGGCAAGCATGTTAGGAAACATCTTTCCAACAGATCCTACCGAGCTGTACCATTCGTCCCAAGGCTGTGACACAATTAGCCTCCTATCCAATTTGCTATTAACATCGGAGCGTCCGTCCCACTCACCTGAGTATGTGTCATCGGACTTGTTTCACTCAGGCCATAGGCTTGATTGATTCTGAGCTTCAGCCGCTTGTGTACGGCGTCTACCAACTCTTTCGTGAGAGGCGCGGCGCCACTTGTGATCATCTTGAGCGAGGACAAATCATATTTCTCGACCATCTTATCTCTTGCTAGACGCACTATGACGGGTGGGGCGACATAGATGAAGGTAACTTTATGCTTTTGTATGGTCTCCAGGAATGTCTTCATCTCAAAAGCAGGCATTACGACAAGCTCGATGCCACGGTGTAGCATTTGATGGACCAGCCCGGTGAGGCCATAGATATGAAAGAAGGGCAAAACACCTAAGAAGATGTCATTGTCGTGGGAATAGTGGTTTCCGACAGCACCGTGGATCATGAGTACATCGGAGACAATATTGCGGTGCGTCAACATGACACCTTTTGGCAGCCCAGTCGTGCCGGAGGAAAACGCTAGAAATGCGAGATCCTCAGGCTTCGCTCTCCGCCTGCGGTAGCGTAACGCTCCCGAAGTTTTGCGAATGTTGGACCAGTGTTTGACTCGATATGAATCGTCTTTTTCGGCTCCCAGCAGAATGACTCTATCATTTGGAATGCCGACTTTTTGCGCTGCCTTCAGAGCGGTCTCCAGGAATTGCTTCGTCGTGACAAGGGCACGAGCGCCGGAGTTGTCCAATTGATAGGCGAGTTCATCGGTTGAGTACCCGGGGTTCGCAGGTGTAACAATTCCACCGGCAAAAAACGTCCCATAGATGACTGGCGCGATATCGATGTCGTTTGGCGCATACAGCGCAAGAACTTCATCCTTCTGCCAGTCCCAAAGATTACACAAACCTTCGCCAAACAATGTTGCGTGCGTCTTGACTTCCGCAAACGTATACTTTCGATCTGAGTTGATGGCGCGATATATGACCTTATCATCTGAGAAGTCTCGGTCTTTGCGATCGAACATAAGACCCCAAAGGTCTACATCGGGAATGTCGATGTTCGGAAAAGGCGACTTGGTCGGCATGCTGGGCAGCAGGAGGTCTCAGCGACGAGGTAGATTGCAGCAGGTCGGGATACTGAAGATGCGAGTGGGAACAGTTTTCGTTAAATCGACATGCATCTGGGACTTCTTCAAGGCTCGAGGTGTTGGTAAGCTGTCTGGAGTTGACAGGGGGCGGGGAACCTCGGCTTGCAGCCTCATGACGTAGTCAAGTCCGTCTGGCCGCACTTTCTACCACAGGAATTAATCTTAATTTTCACCCAAAACGCATTCTACAGATCAGTGCGATCGCTCTTGATAGTTAACTGTATCATGTGACTTCGATGGGCAGAATCCCGCAAGATCTCACATGGGTCCACACGAGGATCCACTGGATGTTCCGTTTAACACGGGACGATTCCGAGCTTCGAAACTGCCGACAGAATCCCCTACCAACCACGGCCCTTCTGTCGCATCAGATAATGTTGCGCGTGCGGGGTCAAAGCCACATGAGCGGAACTGTACTCGGAAACGGCGGGAGTGATTGTTCGCTTCGAGATGGCCGGTGATAGCTGGTCTGCATGATAGCTAGTCACAGGCAGATTGATCCACTGCACTTCTGTTCATGAGTGTGTTATTCACGTATCTGTAAAGACTGATCCTCGTTACTCCCAACCGTGCACTGGGAATCATGCTACTACTACAGTTTCTGGAACACTTGTCGCCTCTGCTAATTATCACAATCCTCTTCCCTTGGGTGACTGCTCATCTGATATACAATAAATACGGTACGCGCTTGAACCACATTCCTGGACCTTTCTGGGCAAGCTTTTCGGACTTCTACCGACTATACATTGTATGGGGACGTCGACCAGAGCGATGGCATATTCAACTTCACGAGCAGTACGGCGAATTGGTCAGGATTGGACCCAAGACGGTAATATGCTCGAGCAACAAAGCCGCCAAGAAGGTATATGCTTTGAACGCAGGCTTTGTAAAGGTGAGTCGGTATTCTTTTCGCAACATGCTTCAGCTACTAAGTATCTGATTTGCAGTCCGAATTCTATCCCGTGCAGCGTGCACTGTCGAAGGGTGTTCCTCTCGTAACTTTGTTCACCTCGACGGACGAGATCTTTCATGCAAAATTGCGACGCGCCGTCAATAATGCCTACGCGATGAGCTCACTGGTTCAATTCGAACCGCTTGTCGATTCGACCATCGCTGAGTTTCTTGTGCAAATGCGCAGCCGAAACTTCGTCCATAACGGAGTCAGCACAATCTTCGACTTTGGCGAATGGCTCCAGTATTTTGCATTCGACGTTATTTGCGAGCTAACATATTCTAAACGTATGGGCTTCGTGGATCGTGGAGAAGATGTCGAAAACATCATATCTGACCTGCAGTGGGTCTTAAACTACGCCGCCGTGGTACGCTCACAGCCTGAGACCTTTTGAATTGCGACTGATTAAGTCTATAGATTGGCCAAGTCCCCATACTCGACAATGTGTTCCTCAAGAACCCGATTCGGAAACTGATGAGCGCTTGGGGTTGGATTCGTGGAACGCCCGTCGCTCACTTTGCCTTGAGACGCATCGCAGAGACACAAGCTGAAGCCCAGGACTCTACGGAGAAGAAGTATGATCCTTCAACTGCTGGGCCACGTCGAGACTTCCTTTCTCGTTTCCAAGAGGCGCATACAAAAGAGCCAGACTTCATTAGCAATGAGCGCGTTCTGGCACTGACTGTCGCAAACATGATCGCAGGATCCGACACAACTGCTACTTCTCTCCGCGCCATCTTCTACAATCTAGTATGCAATCCGGATAAGCTTGAAAAGCTTCGTACTGAATTGAATGGAGTTTGGGCAAAGAGAGATGTCCAGCGGCCTGGTAAACTGCTCACCTGGGAAGAAGTGCGCGAGCTTCCATATCTCAGCGCCGTCATCAATGAGTCGCTTCGCACACATCCAGCTGCTGGTCTCGCATTGGAGCGAATCGTCCCTGCTAACGGCCTGCACATCGGCGAGACAGTCATACCAGGCGGAACAAACATTGGCTGCAATGCTTGGGTGCTGCATTTAGACGAACATATCTGGGGACCACATCCTGACGAATGGAAACCCGAGCGCTGGACTGATGCGACTGCTAACCAGAAAGCGGAAATGAAGAACAGTCTGTTCACCTTCGGTGCAGGCGCTCGCACTTGCATAGGGAAGAATGTCAGTTATCTAGAGATGTACAAGCTGGTGCCTGCAGTATTGCGTGAATTCGATGTAGGTCGCTCTTGCAGCGCTCGAAATAAATTTTGCTAATCATATGATTAGATCAAATTGGCATATCCCGACAAGGAATGGACGTTACACAATGCGTGGTTCGTGAAGCAGTCTGACTTTTACGTAAAGCTACAGAGTAGGCAATGAACACTTCGGAGCTTAGTATACTATCCCTTCCGATATGCCCTCCTGCTCAGCATACTAGCTTCCCAGGCTGTCGCTCTCTTGCGGTACTTCGTGGACGCGCTCTCATCTTCTAACCCGAGAAAGTTACAAACAGCCGTCAGTTCCAATAATTCCGCTACGCCCCGTAAGCATGTCCAGCAAAGCTGCAACGTGCTAAACTCCCTCGGAGAACCATCGCCGAATGTAGTAAATTCATGTTGTCTCTAGCAGAGTTTTCCAGTCAGGACGTTCGCTGGCGATCCGCCCAAGAACGCTCTCAATGGTAGCCTCGCGGTCTTTACTGAGTCCAGGACGGATTCGAAAGTTTGGAGGCGCGCGAATATCATTTTCGTTCACGTACTTGAGCCATGTGTCTTTCCAGACGTTACGAGTCCTCGCGAACAATAGCCACACCACGTCAGGAAGATCGTCGCTAAGGTCGAGTCCACGAAGTGCCCATTCGTAAAGCATGCCTGTCCTTATGAAACATAGGAGACAAGCCTCCGAGACGTGCCATGCTCCAAAGCCGTCAGTCTTCAGGGAGACCTTGATGTCTGGGTTGAACTTGCAGAAATTGATGATCCCAATCGTAGTTTCGACCGTGCAAGGGAAATAAGGAGGTTCGAAACCGGTGTATTGGTGTGGGCCGTCGGGAAAGTTGAGAGTCATTGTTGTTCGAGCAAGCCAACTGATCCGCTTTCCGATATACATGGCAAAATCTCGGAGTTAGTGATCGAAGTCGATATTGTGACCCATCGTGTGACGAAGGGTAAAGTCGTTGAACTTCAACTCAAGCCACACCGTTTCGGCGTCAAATTGAAGACAGGTGTATTTCAGCTGGTTGTACTCAGGCATCGCTGGATCAGCTGGGCCTGACAGGACGAGAATCACTCGCCGTACTACCGCTCTATCGGAAAAATTGGCCATGCGGCAAGGATGGTACAGGCCGCCACACAAGCTGCAAAGAGTCGGAGGCAGACAGCGCATAGCCACATATGCAATTGCGAATCTCGGGCGGGGGGGTCAAGAGCGTCTTGGGCGAGCTAGAGCTCTGTTGATCTGCATAAAAGTTCGTTCGATGCATTGTGGCGCGGGTTGTCTGGTTGAGTCTTCAGTTAGTTGAGCTGTGTCTGGCGGTTGGATATAGAAGATGCACCTAATGGTTGGTGTTGCCACTTTAAATCCACAAGCGCACAAGCCTACGAGCCATCCGCAAGACAAGCGGTCTTCCCTAGTTGCAAGGCCAAGTGGACGCAGAGGCATTCAAACGACCGCGGTTCAGGTGATACGATATGATCACCGTCCTTCAATTCGCGTCATTATGCTCAACCTATGCGTCCTTGACGTCGCTGGCCATCTTTTCGCCCAGTTCTGGCAGCCGGTTTGATGTGCTTGCGAACAGATTGGCTGCATAGTGCGAGCTGAGCGAATACAAGCGAGCAACGATATCTTATCCATTTAGCAAACGAGCGCTCCATTGAACACGCTGAATCAGAATAGCTGTTGACTTCCTTATGTTCGATATCGACGACCTGAATTCCGAAGTGTGCAGCTGGCATTGACTCTCGATGCTGTTGGCAGAGTTTGGCTCGCTTGGCCATCCTATACAGGCCGTCTTGGGAGTAGAGCCACTCATACAGGTCATGAGTGGGTGCTTGTTCAAATCGTCGAAACAGTAGCAGAACGATATGCCAAGACATGCGTAACAAGCAATGAGATGTTCATCATCCTTCTTCCATCGAGTCTAGGCGCTGAAAGGCCTGTATGTCGGTGACATTGCCGAGCTGTGCCGAAGCTTTCTGGCTCCTCTGATTTTCCGACATGCTACTCAATGGGATGCTTCTCGGCTTGGTCTTGGCCGAGGAAGCTCGGCCCGTTCGCAGGCTGTTCGGGATGAGTCGCACGAACATGGGCCGCAGCGCTGGGATGCTAACGCAGCCTATGCCCAGGCTGCATTCGATGACTGACAAGTTCAGGCTCGGAACGCTTTGGAAAGGGAACTCTAAGACTCGTAGATTATGTAAGTATGCGATTCGGGCTATGCCTGCTACACAAGCCCCTGCGCCTCCGGCAAAGAGTATGCATAAGATGACTCGTTGCCTCGGAGGCATTTCTGTTCGGGGTGGAGGCGTCAGCGAGTTCCTTGGCATCAATCAATGAAGTACGTACTCAGCCTCCAGAGGTGCGGTATGGGGGAGATGCACAAAACAATGTCAGTCAAAACGTTGACTGACGAGCTCGCGTAAAGGTAGTCTACGTAGTTCAAGCAAGATTGCTGTGCAGTATAGTCCCAAGCGCCGTATATCGGCCGACATTGAACTGGTCAAGGCAGCCTAAAGTCAGCAGGGGTCGCAGAAGTTAAGCGCTCGATGGGACGACAAACAGATGGTGACAAAGATACCGCAGATCCATAGACCAACAGTCACAGCCAGTGTGATGTACATGATCATTCGAAAGGTCCTAGCCTGGATGAAGCGCAGGTATGATGAGATGATGGCGATCTTTGTCGTGAAGATGCTAAAGGCATATAATATCTGACAAATGAAAAGAAACTGCGAGGGTCAGGTCGGCTCAACGTCAAGTTCTAAGATCTGCTACATACCAGGATACAACTTTTGACTGAATTGAATATTTCGGCAAGTGGAAACAGCCAAATGTGTTTGCCGAGCCCTTTTCGAGTTGCTGCCGCAGACGTGAGCTTCAGGCAGATCTCGGAGCTCACCACTTACCAGCTATACATGTTGCCGCGAGTGCTAGGGTGAATGCCGCGGCAACCACGATGAGTACTGCAACAACATCAGTAATTCATACTCAGCATGTTGATAGATGACTCACTGTCGTCGGCGAAGAAGTGCTTGACAAATTTAGCTCTCGCGAATAGTCACAGACTGACTACGACGACCACGAGGATGATCAGGATGATGTTTGTCGTCTGAACGCTCTCGACTCTGGACCAAGTATCATTAAAGTTCAACTGACTGATGTCCACGCGAACACCACCGAAGTCGACATACTGCCCGGACATGACAAAAATTTCGACGGTTGCAAAGACCTGGGAAGCAAAGGAGAAAGTTGCAAGCTGCAGTGCGACGTGCCAGGGAAGAAACTTTGCTTCTTTGGATGCATGGGAGATCTGCAAGGCACGACCTGAGACCAGGGGCTTGCACATACCGAGAGTCTAGTTGTGGAACGCGGAAATGATTGTTTCAACGCGTTCCATCCGGGTTGGCCGCTTGCAGATAAGGTTCATTGTATTAACCAGATGTACCGGTAACTAGAATCGCGTCCAATGCCCAATCACCACGAACCATGATTCCTGGATAATCCTGGCCGAGCTCATAAAAGGCGTCGTTAACGAAACTGCTAACTTATAACGCCGTTCTTGATAACGGTCGAGATCTTGAGTTGACCATGCATCTCGACTGCGCTCAAATACCCGGTAAGCCTGATCCACAAGGCGACATCAGACGTTACCGAGTTGCAGGATCGTGGGACTGTTTATGCACGCATTGACGATGATACGCAAAATCGTTGTGCAAATCACTAGGGAGCGGACGGGATCCCGCTGCACTGGGTGAGGAAGGCCGCTTGTGACCATTGTTTCATTAGTTCGCCATTGTTTGGTACGCGCTGATAAGCCGGCGGTTCGATTGATGGTGTGGCGTCTCTCGAGGGAGCCACCATGCTACGGCTGATCATAGGCGACCAAGTCCCGGGAGAACCTAGCTGAGGGCGACTAGTCGACCGTTTTGGCTTCAATAATAGTATGCACAGAACACCTACTGTATTGCCAGTAGGTGGGATATTTAATGGTAACGAGATGCCGCAATTGAACATTGGAAGATGCTGTTTTAGGTTCCGAGGTTGGGCACCAGCAGCTTTCGGGGTTCCTGTGTTTGCTTTAATAATCGATCTCATGAGCAAAACGATGGAAGGCAGAGATCAATAAAGGTAGGGACGTCATGCGTACTTGCGCGGCGCATTGTCCTTGTTCCGATACTGGACGTGAGCGGCATCGTGTTGTCGTCGCGTTCTCGTTTGACAGGGAGACATCGGAGGCCCAACCAACGAAACCAATCTCCACCACTTGCACAGACCAAGCACAAACATCTCCCGCCCTTCTCGAACACCTGTCTCAGCTTCATCGATGCCTCTCAGATGCTTCCTCTCGACAATCACGCTACGCAAATAGATCAGCCCTGCATGCCACGCCGAATCAAGTGCTCATGGTACTGACCTTGGCAGTGCGACAGTCTTCCCTCTATCCCACGCCTCGAGAGCGCGGCAATAGTCTTGATTGCCTTTGGAAATGCTCTAGCCTCCGGCGAAACGGAGTGACCAATGCTAGCGACGGTCTGTAGAAAATGCTGCCGCGATTTATTACCTGGGTTAAACACAGAGATTACGCTACACTGAAGATGAGTCGTTGCTGGTCGTTCGTTCTGTGTTCGAGGAAATTGCCTTTGCAAAGTTGACTGCAGAAGATTGACATAATTCACACGAATGAGCGGCGACAATGTGGTTGTTGGTGAAGCCACCAGCAATTACAATCTGTAGCTGACTGCCGCACATCGAACATCACATTGGAGAACCACTTGCTGACCGCTCGATCAGCTTTTCACAAGTCTTAGAGATTCATGGCCATCTCGGCGTGTCTAAAAAAATGCTTCCTAGACAGCTGAGACTGCGAGTATAGTGGACTTATCACGAAAGCGCATCAATGCTGAAGGCTCGATGATCGCATCCTTCTCCGCCTTCTGGACAAGGCCTAGCATCGCCCAAAAGTAGCCTCGCAGTCAAGGATCTCCGAAGCTTGATTTCGCAGTCCACAGATAACTACCTGCCGTCAAATTGGCTACCTACATTATATCGAGATATACGTCAGCTCTAGGTATTCAAACACGGGGACGCCTGGAAGAAGAACACGAAGAAGCGACCGCCGAGACCAGCGGAGCGTGGTGCCCAGACAGCGGAAGAGGGCTGAGCTGCCACTGACGACATAAAATCCATTGACTCCATTTCCTTCGTCCGCAAGCACGTGGAGTACACCAGACCAGTGACTGGCTCTCATGTGCCCAAGCTGCCATCAAGAAATGGTGGACTTTGATCAATGATGTCTCGTTGGAGGTGGCATGACTTTAGTCTTGTCCTCCGCTCAGCCTCGCGCGCTGTCGTACGCCGCTACTTGGCCAACGCAGATGTTTGGTCGAAGTATCTCGACCTTCTTGAGGCCAAGTGCCCAGCATCTTCAGCATTGCAAAAGGACGTGGCGGTCGTGGCTTCGCCCCTACCAATCGGTGCCAAGTGAGCCCCACGACAAGGTCCCGAAACAGCTGAGTGTCGATCAGAAGACAGCTAGTCTACCAAGAGGCTCTTAGATTCAGAAACATGTTTCTTTCCATATCGCTATCGCATGGGTTATACTTAGGGTGTGGATTTGCGATGTGCTCTCGTGCGCAATGGTGGTGGCTTTGCAGCAATCGAAACTCGGCTTTCGACGATCATCACATTAAGCCGCAATATATACAACCTGCACATCTGGATTGGCCTGCTTTCAACGACCTCTCCAACTCCTCGTCACTCGCTTTACATTAGGACACCCCCATGGCATCGCCAACAGTGCCGACAGTACCTTTCCCAACGGCAACAGACTTTGATATTGATGATGATGACGACGATGCCATTTCCTCGCTCGTTCCAGGTCCAGTGGCTACCACGCCTCCCGTACAACTTCCGGCACCCGTGCCGCCGTCAGGAATCACGAGCGCGGCAGGACGGCCATCCGCCAATATTCCTGAAGACCCAATACCAAGTTTGAGTCCAAGCAGCTCACCCTCCAGCCTGTAACCGTTGGGATCTCCTACACAATTTGCAGAAAACCTTCCATTCGGCTCGTCCACTCCCCTAGAAACGGCGAATGGACCGAACAATGACAGCAATAGTCTAGGCACCGGTGCATCAGCAGGTATTGGCGTCGGTGTTGCCATCGCTGTCATCCTCGCAGCAATCGCAGCATGGATGTTCGTGCGTATTCGAAGGAGACGACGCCAACAACAGGGAAAGACATCACAGTCCACCTACAACGGCGACTCGCCTGACAAAGAAGTTGCCCAACGCACTGCTGGACCAGACATTCGAGCGTACTACGCAGGAGGGGCTTCCGAGCTCCCGAATGGCAAGGAAACGGTAACCGGCGAGCCATCGAGGCAGTACAACGAGCTTGCGAGTCCGATCGTGCCGCAAGAGATACATGGAGACAGAGATTTTGCTGCTAAGTTACCAGGCTCGGCTGTATCAGCCACAGGGACCGGGAAGAGTAGTGAGGGATGGTCTTCACCACCACCTATCTACAAGCCGGGTGCTCCACGTTCAGAAAAGAAGAGTGGAGTGAGATTGTTCGACGACGCGCCAATCGACGATCTTGACTCTCCTGTGGGTGTCGATGAAAGACCAAGGCCGGTCGATCAGAAGGGGGGACTATGAGTGTCTCGATGAAAATGTAGAGAGCTCGTCAATGTGCTTGATGATATCATGACACCATAATAAATGCACTTACCATTCATTGTAAAAGCCTGTTGTGCTCAATCCACAATCCGCAACAAGCAATTCAGATTGGTTCGCTTGCTTGACTTGCTTGAGTTAATCAATTCAATCAAGTCAATCTGAGCTCACCCAAATTCGCAAGCAAGTCAAGCTGAGGAGTGGTTTTTGATTGACTTGCTTGTCTTGCTTGTTAACTGCAGGACATTTTTGAGGTTTCTAGAGTAGCTGGGGAGTCGATCTCACGATACTTCCTTGGAGTTGCCATTAGCCTCTGAAGGTCATCCCAAGTTGGATTAGACCTGTCTGTGCACTCGTACTGTGCTCCACAGTAGATTTTTGAAGTTTCTACTGTTATTGCTACTGCCTATACTGACGCGTTTTTTGGTATTTTTAGTTGCCTACAATGGCTAAGCGCTCTCGAGCTCTCTCTACTAGCACCGCTGCCACGCCTGCTGCCAAACGTACGCACCCATCAGAGCCCTCATCTCAGCACCTATCTCAACGATCACTATCGCCCCGGCAAGCCCTAGCTGCTGCAATTCAGGCTATAACGTTTGAGTCGCAATTGTTGGAGTCGCAGCCAGAGGTGGAGATCGTTGCGCCTACTCAGGGCAGCCACGCTGGGAGAGCGACAACAGCTGAAGCTGGCAGTGGCGATGGAGATGATGGAGATGGCGATAACTTTGACGGCATTGACTAGGAGCGGTTAGGACGCTTTATGAAGCCTCTTACAACCCAGCAGCGCGTCAAAAGCTGGATATATCGACATGGCTATCGCGTTGTTAAGTGTAAGAACCTGAGTCGAGTATGGTTTGTATGTAAGTACTGCCATACTCACAAGGCTATTGACGCTGGCGGCAGTGGCATGTTTGACGTTTCAAGGGCTACGACAGCTGCTGCTACTCATCTCGGCTTGCAGAGACAAGGCCATAGGCTTACAAAGAGCGGTATACAACTACAGCAACAGTCTGGTGGGCAGCTCTCTCTGCAGCAAGCTTTGAAGGCTGGTGTTGAGGCCTCTCAAGAGGCTGCTAACACGATGGGCAACTTCAATATACAGCAGTTTTGACAAGCTGCTGTACTCTGCCTACTCAATAACAACCTATCGATGGAGCTGCTTACGAAGCCCTCCTTCCGCGATATGATAAAGTTTTCGAACCCAGAGGCAGAGGCAGCATTATGGGTGAGTTCTTGCAGTGTTGCTACATACGCAATGCGCCTGTTCCGCTCTATACAACCCCAAGTCGTCCAGGCCCTGTCAGAAGCTGCAGGTAAAATACACGTAAGCTTTGACGGCTAGACGACAAAGGGTGGCAAGCGTGGGTTCTTTGGGATTGTTGCGCACTTTGCTGACACTTCTAGAATAATACACGACTTGCCTATTGCCCTACCACAACTTGCAGGCTCTCATACCGGCGAAGCTATTGCACATACAATTATCCAAACGCTTAAGGTGTACAGTATCACTAGCAACAAGCTTGGTTATTTTGTACTCGACAATGCTACAAACAACGACACCGCTATTATGGTTCTCGAAATACTAGTTACCACCTGGATCAGGGTAGGATCGGCTCGGTTTTGATGCACTACCACCGTATAAGCTCCAAATCTCGTGCAAATCTCCAGAATGCAAGACATTAGTACGATTAATTAATCGCCTTAGAAATCTATAGGTATTGACTCTTGCTTAGCGTGCAGAGAGGTGTGAAGGTTCACAGATTTGATGAGGGCGCTAGATCTTGAGGCCTTGGCTAAGCTTGGCGTGTATACGCAGGCAGTATAGGACGTACTCCTGCGCAGGATCGACCTATGCCAGATCCAGGTGGTAACTTAACTGGTATTTCGAAAAACACCCATATCGCTGCGCTTGCTCGCGTATACGACTTTGACGCTATCTATCAACGCCTCTGTTGTAGTCCTCATACGCTTAATCTTATTGGCCAGGCAATAATACTCAGCAAGGACCGTGAGGCTTACAACAACGCTGCTGAACAGCTTGATACTGAGGAGTTGTACATGCGCAAGTGGCGTAGAGATGGGCCATTAGGCGTACTAATCGACGTCATTAACTTGATCAGAACACCACAACAATATGAGCTTTCCAGAGAGTTTCAAAACGCTGCTAACGCTGAGTTACCTGCTGGAGAGCGTCTCAAAATACTCGAGCTAGTCAAGCCCGTTATCACCTGCTGGAACTCGTATTACGCTTCATTTGAGCGCGCAACTAAACTTCAGGCTGCTTACAACTCCTACACTGAGCACCATATTAGTCGCGTCTCCCTTCAAGATAGACGTGCAAATTAAGCTGGCAACAAGCCTCTAGACGCTCCAGGTTAGATGAGATCAACCGGCCTTACAGCTCCTGACTAGGCAGTAATAACAGAGTACCAGGACTGCCTTAAGCCGCTCAAGGTTGCTACGGAGCGGCTTGAAGGTCGAGGCAAAGCAGGCAAATTTGGTGCTATATACAAAGATTATACCCGTCTTTGAGTATGTACTCACCTCACTCAAAGCTCGTACGTGCCAATATGAGCAAGTCGATTTTAACCACCCCAACGCGCCAGAGGACCACCTCAATATCAACCTACGCGCCGCCTAGCGTAAGGCCAGTGAGTACTACGATAAGCTTGATCGATCGCCTGCCTACTACGCTGCTGCCTGCCTCCATCCATACTACAAATACTACTGCGAGAACAGCTGGGCCAACAAGCCAGAGTGGCTCGCTGCTGCCAACGCTGGGTTTCAGCGACTCTGGCAGTCGTATAGACCTCAGCGTATACGCCCCCAACCTCCACCGACTTCAACAACGACTGCGCGTGGTATAGATGACGTAATCGGCGCCTTTACACGCCGCAACAACACTAGAGATGAGGCAGCTCATAACAACGAGTACAAGCATTGGAGGACTCAAGAGCCAGAGTGGAGCCAAGAGCAGTACTTGGGTGATGGTCACCCAGTCGTCTACTGGATATAGATGCGCTCAAAATACCCGTGTTTAAGCCAGTTTGCGATCAATATACTGACAGTACCAGCATCAAGCTGCGAGTGTGAGAGGCTCTTCAGCGAGCTTGGCGACCTACTTGAGCCTAAGCGACGAGCTATTAGTAGTGAGTTACTGGCTGCCCTTCAGTTAGTACTATTGTGGACAAGAGCAGGCTTCAAAACTCATGACAACGACGGGGACAGCGTACCAGATGAGGATATCATACAAGACTACAATATACACGAGTGGTCTGACGAGCAACTGTAGTTGTATACAACTTTGATCTCTTAGCGTCCAATCTGATCAATCTATCAATCAAGTCGCAATCAAGCCGCCCAAAAACACTAACAATCAAGCAACAATCAAGCGACGACGACGTCGCCAACAAGCAAGTCAATTGACGACCTCAAGATTGCTTGACTTGCTTGTTGCGGACTGTGGCTCAATCAAGGTACGATAAAGCGTATCCAGTGTCCTGGCCTGAGCGACACCATTTTCGTACTCAGCTGCACAGAAAACGCGGACGGCAGTAGTCTGCTGTTGAACATCTTCTGCTCATGAGTATTTAGGTAGAGTATCTAAAGGGTATGCTAGACATGCCAGGGCAGTAAATGGGGAGACTTTTGTAGTCAGTACTTCTACGTGAGTGCATTTCTGTTGCGACCGCGAAGGTGCTTGCATTTAATGTGATATCCAGTGTGGAAGAAATCGCGACTACTGTGGTGCTCAGTCCTGCCAAGTGGGGAACGGAAAGTGCGAAAAACCCAGCTCTTCTGTGAAATCTTTGACTATGAGCAAGTCGTCACCAACGCCTTCCTCCTCGTCTCTCCCTATATCATTGTCAACATCGACTGTCAGCAGCGCCGTACCGAGCAGCTCCATGATCATTCCGTCATCGGAAGTCATGAGCAGCTCTGCCATGCCATCACTTTCATCTTCGAGCATTGTCTTTTCTTCCATGTAACGGTACAAAAGGAGGGGAGGGACTGCGCTGAATTAACTATCTGAGGTGGGCGGAGCTACATATATAGACTGCCGCACATGAGCTATTCCAACTTGTACTAGAGTAGATCTGGGCAAGGCCCAAACCGTTACATTCCATAAGTTCATCGACGGCGCCAAGTCCCTCACCCACTCCAAAGTGGCTCATATTGCAGGACCAGGGCTCGAGGAGGTTCACGCAGCCGGACCTGGTGCTCAATGGTTGGAAGATGAAGATCTTGTCCTGGATAGATAGAGAAGTTTGGCAAGTCTTAGTATATCTGTCGAACCTTGGAAGAAACGCATTCCTCGAATCATGCCGTGAAGCTCATAGGCTTCTTTTCTCCCTGGTAAGCTGTTAAGCTCTGGACACGACAGAATACACGCCACTGTGAAGAAATGGAAACATACGCAGCTCCGCCATGGTACTCCGCGAAGCACATGGATCAGTGCTGGAGTCCTTTCGAGCTCGCCACTTTTTAACACGATAGCTTGGTGTGCACAACTTCAGGAGCTCAAGAAGCGCAGAGAGAAAGACTGCGCCCTCACTCTGGAATCATCCAGAGCAAACTCACCACTTTAGGAAGATTCTCACATTGCGTGGAGCTGCACTATCTTGAGATACACATCATCTGCCGGTTTGAGAAAACGTACCCGGAAGTTGAGCTGGCAATCAGACACAAATGAACGGTGTCAATGGTTTTCGAAAATAGCGAAGAATATGATTGAGAAACTCGGTCCATGTTGACAACCACGCCGGAGGAATGTGCAGTGAGAGACTGACGGAGAACTACAGAGTTCTTCTACTCAAGCTCAGCCCAGCTTGTCGCTAATATCCAGCATGTGTCGGGTTATCTTGAACTTTGCTGAGGTCCACAACTCATGCACAACGCCAGCCTACAGACAGAGAGAGCCTTTCGACAGATATGGTCCCTGTGTTATCCTTTGAAGAGATCAAAGGACAGGGTAGCCCGCAATAGCGTTCTCGCATTACAAACAAGTTGGACCTGAAATAGCTGATCGCTGTAATGCTTTGGTTCCGAGCGACGGGACTTCGATTTGCCGATACCCATCTTTGGACACCGAGGCAGAGCGTTGTGTGCAGGTGAGAAGTAACAGACCATTATAAGAGGATTAAATACACGCCTCCCTGTGGACCTCCTCGCTCATCCAAGTTTGTGCTTGTCAATTTTGAAAGAACCTCGTCAACTTCAAGCCTCCAGAAGCCGTTCACAACACGCAGTATTCGGTTAGCAATCTCGTCCATAAGTCGCGGAGAAGAACATGAAGATGGCACAAGTAGCTTTCTGAGGCTGGGGAAGACATGGCCGGGAGATTGGAAACTTTTGATAAAAAAGTAAAAGATGAACGACATCAATGCGGCGGAATCTGCTTTTGGAAGATTGATTGTGTACTGCGTAAGGAAGAATGGAAAGGACTCAGTGTGTTGAACAGAATTTACATATTTCACTCCCCACATAGGCCATCTGGTACAATGGTTTCATTCCCTTTCAGCAGAGACGGATAACTGCTCCAGCGGTCAAGTCTGGAGCATCGACTCTTAGCGTGGGATCTTATCGCTCTTTGTCTCGAATACTCATAAGGTCGCGACATGTGTCATCCAGCAGGTCGTTTTCGGCCAAATAAGAAGGCTGATGGCATAGATTATGATACCATTCTTTTGGAGACAACCGCAGACCATAGGACTTCGATCGTGGGATCTGGAGGGAGTAAGGCGGACGACATTTGGTGTTTTCTGAAGCCTTTGGAAAAAACATACAGTCGAGCTGCTGAGTGAAGGAAGAGAAAGTAGAGAATCGGCGTTGCTTTATACATTTGCGGCCTACGTATGTCGGTAACGCCTGCTGTTCGTTGGCTACAACGCGTGGTCTGGTTGTCAATCACAAAGGTGGCTCGTGATCCGAAGCGATCGAATCCATAGTCCATAAGGGCGAGAAATTTCCATGCATAGACATCCGCCATTCTTTCCTCCACATGAATGCTACGCAACCCAATTCGCCCCGAAACCATGATATTCTCCAAAATAAGAACGCACCACGACATTCGTGTGTCATAAAGACGTTTACTGCGAGTTTGCGCGGATAGAAGTCGTGAAGACGACATTCAAGCTCATCATCGACATTTTGAGTCCAACAACAACAGGCAATGTTCTTAGCAGCTACTCCTTGTCGGAAAGCAGAAGAGTACACACTGCGCATTCGAGTGCAGATCTTGGGACAGCGCAGAGCCCACACGCCATGGGGTACTATCAAGAACTTTTGAGAAAATGGAGTAAATCGCTGTAAATGATGGTAGAAAGATTGAGCAGCTGCGAGAGATCTTTATATCCCGTTTACCACTCTATCAAGAGAGTCATCCCTGTTTGACCTGTTGGTTTTGAGATACCTGCAGCATAGCACGCGCAAACGTTGCTCTCGAAACTCCTACAAAAGCACACATGTCGCGGAATCAAGCGGACTTTCGAGGCCAACAAGAACCACCATGTCCATATTCCCCAGACGTCTCTGAAAACGTCAACGACGGTTCGTTTGACTTTAGCGCAACCTTGTCCCCAGCAACACATGAGCAATCTTGATTTTATCTTTCATCTCGCGAGCGATCGAGCCATCATCATCGCTGAAGATGACTTCAGAACCAGTGGAAAGAAACCTGGTCACGGCAGCACTGTGTTTGGAAAGAAGAGCAGGCGTCGCCGCACGATAGTACCTGCAGATGTCTATTTTGATAGTCTTCGAGAGACTAGGAGGTGTGAAGAAAGGAAGCTTGACATGCGCTGAGCCAAGTATTTATACTTGAGCGGGTCCGCTGACTCATCGGATCTCATGTAAAAGATGGCGACTGAAGAACATGTATATGGATCGAAAGTCATCATATATACCTCTCATGGCCTGTTTTACACGGCCACGTTCCGTCTATCTATGTATACACTCCCTCGTTCATCGCTATATATGCACCATCATGCATCATTAACATCGTAGCAAGACAATATGTAGGTATCATGCTTCGCTAGGCGTATCCAATGGCGACAAAAACGCTCTTTCAAGAATATGCAAATGACATCCAAGAACGTAAGACGCGCGATAATTACAACAGAAACAAGACAGGTTAAGACGCTCGCTAACAAGACACACAACGCTTACGACACTACAAGAAAGCGCCAGATCTCGGCCCGCCTTTTTCGAAATCCTTATCGTCGCGCGGGTCGATCTCATCTGTCTCCACGCGTCGTGGTGGCGGTGGCGAACGAATTGGCGAATACCCAGGGCTCGCAGTCCGGTGCGGCGCAAAGTCGAGTTCATCGGTGTAGCTGGGTGGGTTCAGCTCGTCGCTGCCATGACTTGCTATCGGAAGGAGATTCGACGAGTCGCCCTTAACGAGGCCCAGCCGCTCTTCTTCCGTAGCAGTTTTGCCTTCTCGACTTTCTTTCCGACTGTGTCGACTTGTTGGTCTCCTGCTGCCCGAGCCTTCGCCTCCTGATTCAGCACGGTTCCGACCGAATACGTTCTGGAACGAGAATTGGCGTTTGGCAATATGCGCTGGGGCTCTTGGTGCTTGAAGGGAAGCCTCGCTTGCCGCATGGCGGTCTTGAGGTAATGGTGGATGGGGGAGGGAAGCGAACTGAATGTGCGCGTCAGACTTGTAGGCAGTATCCTCTGACATGCCCTGCTTGTATGAGTCCTGCCCTACAGAGACGTCTGATGCGCCGTCTGTAGGTATCGGAGGAAGCGTCTTCATGCCCACACCAGTAGAGCCAACAACGTGTGAGCTGCCACGACTGCTAGTCGATTTGCCACGCGAGCGTAGCCTTTGGAAGAAGCCTGGGTGGAAGCTATCGTTGTCGTCGTCCGAGTCGTAGGTGGGGAAGTGGGACATGCCGAGCGGTGGGTGTGCAACCTTGGTCTGCACGATGGTCCCACTTCGCGTGAGTGGTCGGTTGGGGTCGATGACAGTTCGGCGTCTTCGGATACCGTCGAACTCAACTTGCTCGCCTTCGCCAATGGGTTGCATATGCTCTTCTTTGATCTTCTTGACTTCCATGGCCTCCTTCTCTGACCTGGCCCTTGACAAGGAACGAAGAATGGCGCTACCTCCGCGAAGAGCATCCGCTCGGGGCTCGTACTCTGGCTCTTCCACTTCAGCGACTTGGCGCACTTGATCGAGATCGCCCTTGAACACAGCAGCATCCGGAACATCCTTTGCTGATTTCGAGAGTTGCAGAAGAACGACACCAGAGCAGATTTGCAGAAAGCCCATGATGACTGTGACAATTTGAAGTGGCGTTCCCTTGAATCCTTGAAACAAGACAGCAGAGGTAACAATGGTTGCGGAGGTGAAGAAGACGTAGTACGTCGGGGTGACCAGAGCCGCATTGAAGAGGTTGAGTGCTTTCTAGAGAGAGGTTAGTCATGGTCGAAGAGCAATGGTGCACGCTCAATGCAAGCTTACGTTGAGGTAAATGATCTCAGTCAAAAGAGTAATGACCACGAACACCAGCAGCACGTATAGGAACCATTCTTTGAACTGCCCACCGTATTTGCCGGATGCTTGAGCGACGACAGCGGCTCCTAGACCCTGTGTCGCAACAACACTGAGGCCTCCGATCAGACTGCAAATTGTAATGTAGACCATCATAGTCCTCTTGCCGTACTTGGGACCAAGCCATAGCGCTATAACAACACAAGCGATGATAATGACGCCCGCATAGCTGAGGAAGCCGGGCGCAATAACCCACTTCTTCATATCTTGGATTCTGGCAACGGATGACTGCTCCGGGGCGTTCACCGCAATGACAACCGATCCAATGATGCAGTTGAAACATCCGACTTTTCCCACAAAACTCAATCGCTCTTTAAGGAATATGGTTGACAGTATGGCGCATATGACGACAGATAGGGCTCCCATAGGCGTAACGAGGATGGCGTCGGTGAAGGCGTATGCCACAAGATTGCAGATTTCGCCCAGAATCATGAGGGTCATGCCTAGCCACCACCATGCGTTCTTCAAGTATCCGTAACCTTCTCCCGCCTCTTCATTGTATTTCTCGTTGGCTTGCAGCAGGCCGTGCTTCTTGATAACGAACGATGTGCCAATGAAGACACCGGATGCAATGGCCAGGACAAGACCAATGATTTTGTATGACGCGGGCCGGCTCGAGGTGTCGCCGCCCATACCGCCAGCGCGGGCGTGCAGTTCGTGGGCAGCATAGAGGAGGTGTGCAGTCGAGTCCATGGTGTTGGTTGTGGCGCAATGGCCCGCGGGTGCGGTGCTGTTAAATGGCAAGCACCAGTGACTCGACCTCGAGGGCGTATAGGCTTCGAAAATTGGTTATCGCTGCGGCACCATGGGAGATTCGCGATCGTAAACGTGGTAGAAGAGCACGAGGTGCTCGTGGCAGTGGCCGCGGAAGACGCGACAGTTTAGGAAGTCTGTTTGGGCGGCCGCACGGTGACTGCGGAGATTGAATGAGTGCAGACTATGGAATGCGCTGCAAGGGGAGGAGGAGGAGAGGGGTCGTCGCAGGCTCGAGGCTGTAGATAGCAGAGTGTTGGGGTCCGAAATAGCCTGCTCCTCTGAGTTGCTGCAGGCGAGGAAGGCGCAGTCTTTCGTCGTAATGGGCGTGCGTACGGCTGAGAGTCTAGATGCAGTCGTGATTGGCGCGTCGTATTGGTGGTGGAGTACCACAGCAACAGCAATGCACCTTCTTTCTTTCAGCTGTCGCAAGGCTGGAGTGCAGACAAAGAGAATGCTCGTGATCTGGTGCAGCGGACAAGCACAGGTCAACTCGTGCTGGAAACACTTGGGACGCCGCGTTCAGAGCTTGTTTTAGGCCTGTTCCTGGACGGCCGCTTCACAGGGTCTGGTTGGCACCACAGCAACCGCGAAACGTAAGCCAAGACCCAGCGCACGCCCACCGACGTTTGACAGCCTCCGATCTCCGCGCCAGTGCCCGCTTCTGCACGCGATGCCCTCACATGCCTGCACACCAGCGTGAGTATGGCTGTTGCTAATGGGGACCTCGAACCGACGCGCGATGTCTTCGCCGCCACATCGGTGGCTGAGATCCATGCTGCCCTCCACCAGCTGCACGAGCACGAGGTCACGGTGACGAAGCAATTGAACACGCTCATCGCCTCCCAGAAGGACCTGTCGCGCGAACTCGGCCGCCTCGACCTCCTTCGCGCCCACCTCGGAACCCAGGCGGTCAACACGCGCGCCATCAGTAATGGCATGCTCTCAGACGCAGCCTCGACTGCAAACCGTATATCGAGTGCCGTGAAGCGACTCGACCAGGAGCAGTCCAACGTCAAGGCGACGCTCGAGGTAGTCGAACAGGTGGCAGAGCTGAAGGCATGCGTGCTAGGTGTGCATGGGTCCATGGGAGCCCCGCAGGACTGGGAGACGGCCGCCTCATACCTGAGCCGCGCCTCCAAGATACCCGACAAGGTTATCAACGGCAGCTTTGCGGAAGAGATTGTGCCCACTGCAGAGGTGCCTGACCCGCCACGGGTGACGTTGGATGCGGCCGCCGAATCGCTGTGCGGACTGTTCCTGCGCGAGTTCGAGAAGGCTGCAAAGGAGGGAGATGGCTCAAAAGTGACACGCTTCTTCAAGCTGTTTCCCTTGATCGGGCGGACTGGCGTTGGCTTGGATGCATACGGCAGGTACGTGTGCCAGGGCGTGGCTTCACGAGCCCGGGCGAACTTCAATTCTGCCCCGCCAGCGCAGCGCAGTGAGGGCTTCTTCTACGGCAACACCATCACCAAGCTATTCGAGCACATTGCGCAGATTGTAGACGGGCACGAGCCGCTGGTCGAGCAGCACTATGGCCCTGGCATGATGGCGAAGGTCATCGAGCGTCTGCAGATAGAGGCAGACGTGCAGGGCGGCATTGTGCTCGACACCTGGCAGGAAGAACGCAGCATTGACCGCAAGTTGACTGACATCAAGTCGTATGCCTTCTCTTTTCTTGTTCAGAGCTTCCTGCCTTCTCAGAAGCCCTCGGGTGGCACGCCACGCTCCAACTCGCCAGCCAGTGCTGTCCGAACGAGCGAAGATGAAGGCGTCAACATGAAGGAGGTCGATGGCCTCCTGGGAGAGAGTGCGTTAATGCTTGGAAGATGGGCTTTGTACTCACGGTTCATTTCTGACAAGTGTGCGGTAAGTGAGTCGGTAGTTCCCAGATTTCACGTACTCATTCTTTCAGTCCTCTCAGCCCGAAGACCGCATCGATCATGGCCTTGTGATGCCCGAATTTCTTGCCACCAGCAACCTGCAGAAGAAAGTGTCGAGCCATCTCATCGAGCCCTTCAACGTCATGACTACATTCTTTTTTCGGCGGTCTGTCGAGAAAGCCTTCCAGCTCGACGAATCGCCATCTGACCTCACCCTGAACCCCACGAAGCCACTGGGCTCCAATCCGCCATTTATCACCTCCGCGGTGGACGACGTCATGTACATTGTCAACCAGGTCCTTCAGAGGACATTAGCTACCTCGCAGCGCGCCATTATCGCTAGTGTAGAGCCTACCATAACCCGCGTTCTGGGTGGAGACTTCATTGGCATGATTCAACGGAAGATGCGTGACGAAAGCTTCCCACAGCCCGTAATACAAGGAGGATTGCCGCCGGAAAACAAGGTCATCGCATTCCTCCTACTCATCAACAACTTAGACGTGTCGAACGACTATATCAAACGCATTGTTGAGCAGCAGCTGACCAAAAGATCGCACTCTGAGGGTGAAGAGGGCAAGTCGCCCTTACAAGAGCTCTTCCCATTCGGACACGACGCAGTCTTTGTCGAGGGAAGGCTGAAGGCACTGCAGAAGGGCTTCATTGCCAAGAGCACCGAACTCATGAACGACGGCATCACCGTATTGTTCACGAATGTTCTCAAACCACGCGTCCGCCCTATCCTAGCTGAAGCGTTCCGCGATATCGACTACGCACCACTGGAAGATGATGAAGATCTCGAAGACGGTATGGAGGATGATGCCGACCTCGTCAAATCGCGCTTCGACCGCGGCTGGGGTGTAGTCATTCGTCCTATCAAGCGCATCCTCACTGCCGCGAACTTTGATCGCTTGCTGGCTCTGGCCCTTGAGTACCTCGCTAGTGCTCTCGAGAAACGTATACGAAGCTATTATGGCAGGGTCAACGAGCTTGGAGCCGTACGACTCGAACGCGATATTGCGGGAATCATCACAGTTGCTGTTGCGGGTGGCAAGTACGGACTGCGTGACGCTTTCACCAAGTGCACGCAGATGACCCTCATCATGAACATGGAGAATGATGAATGGGAAGAAGTAGCCGATGATACTACTGGTGAGTCGGGCATAGCCTGGGTTTTGGATGTAGAAGAAAGGAAGAGGGTGCGAGCCATTGTCAAGGGCTAGGTACTATCCTGAGCTACATGACATGGAAGCACCTGCAGCACCTTGGATCAGAGTGCCCAGCTGTGAGCAACTTTGACGAAAGAGTGAAGGAACCCTAGATGCTACGTCGGCCACCTGTTCGCCTCTCTCAGGGCAATTGTAGATTGTCAAGCGAGGTTTAAGCCGAGTAGATCTCACCGCAACCTCTCGAATGTCTTGGCAAGCAATCTAATCAAATGCCATGCAGCAGTCCTTCATCCGACAGCACTCACGCGACGTGCGACGCTCAGAACACGCGCTGCATTCCATCTCACCCTTCTTGACCACTTAGGATCGGGCCGTCTATTCCCCTGACTTCCGTTCTTGCCGAATACGGCCAACGTGGCACGTGCCCGAGCGCGATCTCGTTTTAGCGTATGCTTGGCTTGAACACCTTTGCGCTCTCACATCTCTTGTTCACGCAGCATACGATGACCGTTTCTTGACCTGTTGGGTATTGCATAGACCCTGCGTCGCATTGTTACCGATATGCTCTACCAATAACCAAACGTTGCTTCGCCTCGAACATGCGGGGCCCATCCTTACTAGCCTGGATCTCTATCCTGCCCCTGTCATTGGCTCAGTGCCCAATCTATACAAGGTACTCGAGCCAACGGCATGACCCTTTCTCGACTGGAACATATGAACTCCCGTACATGCGACCTATACCTCCATGCCGAACATTCTATAGTCACGAGGTTGAAGAGACGCTTGAAAGACTGAGGGGTGTCATTGTTGATCCGGACTTATTTCGCTTATTTGAGAACACCTGGCCGAGCACATTGGACACGACGATTGCTTGGCGAGGTTGGTCGAATGCGACTGCTGATTTGAAAGATGAGCAATATCGAACTCCAAAAGAGGAGGAGTTATCACTCGTCATCACCGGCGACATCGAGGCCATGTGGCTCCGCGACTCCGCAAATCAACTGCAAGCCTACATCAGCTTGCTCAGGCCAAATTCAAGCTTTGACAGTCTTGCGAGTGTTTTCCGAGGAGCCGTCAACCTTCAGGCACGCTATATCTTGGAGAGTCCGTTCTGCAATGCGTTCCAAGCCCCAGATGAAGCCGGCATTGTCCGCAGCAGCAGCAGGAACTCCGATCAGATCACGCCCTACTTTGACTACTATAAAGTATTCTCCTGCCAATGGGAACTTGACTCTGTGGCTTCCTTCCTTCAACTCTCCGTTGACTATGTGACTGCCACACACGACTACGAATTCTTCCAGAAGAGCTCGAACTGGACGAAAGCAGTGCAAACAATCCTAAGCACAGCGAAAAGCATGATGATTGATTCATACGATGCGGAAGGAAACTGGCAGCACACACCATACACGTACTGCGCGCCATATGGAGGGACACCCATCAATCAATGCAATGGCTCCCCTCATCGTGGTAACATTGGTCTTGTCCGCTCGTTCCACCGCCCCAGCGACGATGCTTGTGTATACCAATACTTGATTCCGTCCAACATGATGTTTAGCGCGGCTCTGAACGCTTCCTCCTTCATCATGGAGAAAATCGCCCCCCGCAATTCCAACCTCACAGCCTGGATGCGGCAAATGTCCACGGGCATCAACCGCGGCATCCTAGACCACGCCATCATCAACGATCCCAAATACGGGAAAGTCTACGCTTTCGAAGTGGACGGCTACGGTTCGCACATCAGCATGGACGATCCGAACATTCCCTCCTTACTCTCCGCCCCGTTCTTGTCGTATACAACCACCCACGACCCAATCTACCAAAACACACGCCGTAAGATTCTCTCCCGCGACAACCCCTACTACGCATGGGGCCCCATCATCAGCGGCGTGGGAAGCATGCACACACTGCCTGGCCGCGTCTGGCCCATGGCGAATATTATGACGATACTGACGTCCGACGACGACGTGGAGATTATAGCGAATCTGAAAATGCTGCTTGGGAGTACGCATGGGTTGGGACTTATGCATGAGAGCGTGGATGCGCATTTGGAGGGCATGTATAGTAGGAGTTGGTTTAGTTGGGCGAATGGGCTGTTTGGGCAGGCGGTGCTGGATTTGGAGAGGAGGAAGAGGCATATCTTGGAGATAAGTTTTCAGGGATAGGGGCAAGGGGAGGGAAGAGAGGAGTCCAGCAGAAGGGTTTGAGGTAGCGTGTTAGGGTCCAGGTCATCATCGACAATTTGTAGTGCTGCGATATGTCTGCGGGCTGGTTCTCGAAACTTCACTGCGTCTAAGTCTTCATTGCGCATAGCATTGAAGGACGTTCAGATGCAGTGTTTTTCAGTCAATAAACATTAGTATTTCGGCGCTGCGGATCTTGAAAAGAGGTAGAGAACGTGATGCTGCCCAGGATCAAACGTCTCTGAACCAAATGACAAGCATGTCCTGCACCCTAACGCAACGTTGCATCTAGATTTCCAGAATTACTAGCATATCTCTCCCTGAGCAGAACTCATAACATGAGGCTAAGTACCTGCACCCATGTTGTTTCAAGGCCATTGCCGCCCCCACAAACCGGCCCCAAGCTGGCCCTAGCGCGTACTAGCCCCCATTCCAAACCTGAGGCACGAACCACTCCCTCTCACACTCCATGTCTCAGTGCCTCCTCCGTTCCTAACATTACGCCGTGAATATGCTCGACCGACCTATCGTAGGTCGCGCAAGATGTTCACGTCGCTAACCCACATGAGTTGATCAGCTTCGCCATGCCCAACTTATCTGCTTCCAGATGGATGAGACGCGAACCACAGACCTCATCTGCGTCCTTCGTACTGTGCCGTCAAATACGCTGCGGGATGGACCGAGCTGTGCAGATGTAAGTTTTATGGCGTTGCGCTGAGGCAAGGCGTGCTATTGCTGCGACGCACCGTGGACGGAGGTAGGTTCTGCGAATATGTAGGCCACGAAGGAACATTTCTTACCTCTCGATCGACATCATCTCCTACGTTCGTTTTTCATATCAGCTTACACTGTCTGACTCTGCTCTTGCCCGTTTGGGCTACATCGTTCATTCGAAGCACTTTCGCTCAGCCTCATTGTTGGCTTGACTCTTGGCGTCGTGGGCATAATCGGACCTAACTCTGTCCTAAAGATTGCGATCTTCGCTGTTCAGTATCTTGGACACATTGCAGCCTACCTAGGTCGCGTGGAAGACCAGGAAGCCAATATGCATTTTATCAGTCTGCTCCAGGCTTGTGTGCTTCTACTAGCAGCACGTGTCAATCTAGGCCTGGCTGCAACATCACCACAGACCCATCGTATGCTGAAGGCGGCAACGAAGAGGACGGACCTGTATAGGCGAAGTACGCGAATTAGCAAGAAGTTCGGAGCGGACTTTGCATACATCGAAGGTGTGTACCGTATACTTATCTTGGGATAGGCTACTGACCACTTCACAGAGGAGAATGGCTGGAATGGCGGAACCACTTTTGCTTCGCAAGTCACAGCCAAGTCACAGAAGTCAGTAATGGCTCTCGAAGAGATTGAACATCATCTACAGGACGTCCAGTGTGAGGACGGAATCCTGAGAATGGGCTTTGTGGACAAATCCTCAGCACGAGATGCGTTTCACTCTTGTCATGGGGAGAATGGCGGTCTTGTTGTCACATCGCACGAAAGCTGCAACGACGACGGACAAAGAGCGGTCTATAGGTGAGAAGCTCTCAAGCAACCTTTTCGGCCACATGCTCATTGTGTCAGAATTCATGATGTCAGCTTTGCCAACGACGGCGAAGCGCTCGAACTCTCTGTAACAGAAGTATCATGGCAGAATGCCTTTGATCACTTGGTCATCTCATTTGGACACACTCTGGACGATCATCTCTTTCGCAAACACTCCGACTTCGCCAAGATCCGCAAGAAGCGTCAGGCCATCGACATACCCACCAATACTTCCGACAGTGTCAACACAGTGATCTTCAACCTCTCATCGCAGCTGATTGACAAGACCTTCGTGGCAGACAGCTTCCTTGTTGGCCTTGTGCAGTTTGCGGGAATTCCTACGATTCCCATTGAGATGGGATGTAAGAATTGCACAACAAAGGGACAAGTAGCTCTTACACAAGGTGCTATCAAGATCGATACCACGCAGATTGATATCATTCCAGATTTCCTCGAAGGCGGTGATGATGGGAAAGAGATTACCAACGTCATCACTGGCGGCTTCATGGAGCTCGCGGCAACTGGCGTGGGCGCACACTTGGAGATATTCGCAAAGCCGAAGGCGTCCGGCGCTTTCGAGATCGCGTTGTTCCCTGTGCCTATTCTAGGATTCGTTGTTCCCGGAATCGGACAGGCCGGTGCTGTGTTCGAGCCGAGAATCGCCGTTGACTTTGAGATAAGTGGAGGCTTTGAACTCAACTATGGTATCGATGTTGCCGTACGTATCACGCCTCCTCATTTTTGACGTCAATCTGACTTACATGCACTAGATCCCCGACCAGTCTACCATCCGCCTCGACCTCACGAACATCGGCAACAGCGCCGTCACTGGCTTCCAGGCCTCGACACTTACGCCTCTCCCGTTCAATGCAAGTGCCACAGATATCGATGCCATTCTCGGTCTCGCTTTCAAACCGACCATTCCCATCGGGTTCGAGTTCACCGACAAGCTGAAGGCCGAAGTCTCAGTGTCCATGAACCTACCACGCCTGAGTGCGAAACTCTCCACCAACGTGGTTGCTAATTGTGGGAACGGCACGAACTCAACACATATTACCTCGTCTACTGCCCCATATGCGAACACAACGAGCCGTTCCCTACCTACTCTCGGTCCGCTCGTTCTTGTCGAAGCAAACGTCTCCGTTACAGTCGACGTTGCTATCGGTCTTACCCTCCCGCTCCTTCCACCTCCGTTGAACGAAGTGACCAACGACGCAAACATTTTCACCGCCAACCTCCCCTTGGTGACGTCTTGCATCAACCCGCAAGATGCTTTCAAGCCAGTCACCCCAGCCGTGGCCGATCAATCGTGCAACACGACTACTACAACAACAATCCATCATACCTCAACGGCAACGCATACTTCGACCGCGCATGTACGCTTGAGCAAGAGCACGACATCGACAGCAACGATTGCGGTGAAAGAACCAACCATGCCGAGCGAGACACTCATACCTTTCCCACTAAACGCGACTCTGCTCAGCAGCGCAGTGTCGTCTGTGAGTAATGTGACGTTCGCACTGATATCTCCTACGCCGACACCAGCACTGTCGGTCACAACTATAGTTGAGTCCTCTGGCTTCTTGCAGCCAAGCAACTCGAGCATCGCGCCGGCGCAGCAGACTGGTGTGGCTCAATTCACTGGTGCGGCTGTGCGTGGGAGCGAAGTACCCAGTCTCAGATGGAGGTTGATGGGTTGGCAAGTTGATGTGCTTGGAATTAGTGTGGCTATCGGTGCAATGATACTTTGAGGTTACGTTCGTAACGT
Organism: Setomelanomma holmii; assembly: GCA_010015745.1. Lineage (NCBI taxonomy): Eukaryota > Fungi > Ascomycota > Dothideomycetes > Pleosporales > Phaeosphaeriaceae > Setomelanomma > Setomelanomma holmii. The sequence goes on from ML978185.1 coordinate 276,146, forward strand.
GTTATGATAGTTTTGTATGATACCCTGTGCGACTTTTAATTTTCGCGGAGCATGAGGCGTTATTGGATCACGACATGGCAAGAGGTCGTGCCGGTTCGTATATAGTTCAGCATTCTAGCATAATTCTAGCTTTGAAGCGCACTTCCAAGTTCCTGTACTGAGACAACAAGGCACAGCGTGTTTCCTTTCGACATATCGAGGGTCTCTCGCCTAGCGGGGCTCTCATATCGAGCGAACCCCAAGCCAGACACCGAACATCTACAGCAATAGATCTCTAGTCCATAAAGTACCTCGTCTCTGTCTGTAGACATCACGATAAGCAGTGGTTAGCCTGTCACGCCGAACTGCCGCACCAAGCCATGAAGCACATATGAACCCATAGATTGATGTATTCCACGCCTAAGCACCCTACGCCGTCCATGCCCATCACCATCGCTTCATGTATGTAACCTCATCGGCCGCTCAAACTCCTCGCTCATGGTATCTCATGCTTATCACTTCGCCCTTCTGCTCCATCCCATACACATCGCTCCCTCACTCCACCCGTCTATTTCGCAATACCATCCGTCGCATTGAAGCAATCCCCAAACTGCTTGCTGTGCTTATTACTCGCGTGGTCGGTCAACATCTTCTGGCTCGTGGTGCCTTGGAACGTCTGGAAGCATGTTTTGCACTTGATGGTTTGGGCGGCGGCGTTCTAGGTCCCGCGTTAGCGATCTTCCTCTCATCCCTTGGGCCATATGTGCGAGTAACGTACGGCTTTTAGTTGGGATTTGGCCTCCTTGGGACCTGAGTCGCCCTTACGATCGCGCTTCTGCTGTGCCCTGCGGTGGTGTTAGTATGGCTGCCTCGCTCGGTGGGAGAGGTGTGGTTGGTGTGGTAGACGTACTTGGCTCCGTTACCCATGGTGAACAGTGGCTGGAATTAGTGCGCTGGTGGTGAGTTTGGGATATGGAGTCTTGTGTAATCTTTGCGCGTGTGAAAGTCGTGCTTCGGTGAGATATTTTGCGCCAGCGGAGGGGTCTGGCCGTTGGACCCTGAATAGCGGTATGTGATCGCTCCGACGCTAGTCTCAGTATAGCCGGGGCTATCACATGACGTGCATATTCACGATCACGGTTTGGCGATTCTCGTTACCACACTTCCAATTTTCAATGAATAGTCCGCGCATTTAATTACGTGACTAGCCTCCCATGGCAGGTGCGGGTAAGCTACGCGCCGGCTTGAATCTTCGTACGAGGCAGGCATGACACGGTAACGTTGCAGGTGGCAGAAACGATATGTTATCGATCGTGTGTAAGGTGTCGAGGCTGGTGTTGCACGAGGACTATTTCTTCACGGCTTTCCCGGCCGTTCGTGTACTTTATTAACCTTTCTCAACCTACAAATCTTCCTTCCGATCTTCCTTCCTCGTCATCATTCGTATCCTTTCGTCATGGCGCATTCTCATAGCCACGAGCATGCAGGCGGCGAGGAGCATAAGCACGAACATGGAGATAAGCATGGTCGTTTTCAGCTCGCAAGAAAGACACGCCTACGTGCTGTTATTGCTATATCGTTCTGCTTCTTTCTCACCGAAATCTCGATCGGCTTCTATACGAAATCTCTAGCACTTGTAGCAGATGCCTTCCACTACGTGTGCCTCATACTACTTTCCCATATTCATCTTACTAACAAACATCCAGCTCAATGACCTCATCGGCTTCATCGTCGCCCTGGTTGCTGTCCAAGTTTCAGAACGCAAAACCTCCCCACCAGACCTCTCCTTCGGTTGGGCCCGCGCTCAACTCCTTGGTGCCTTCTTCAATGGCGCATTCCTACTCGCTCTCGGTCTGAGCATCGCACTGCAGTCTATCGAGCGCTTTATCTCCATCGAGCACGTCGAGAACCCAAAGCTTGTCCTAATTGTCGGCTCTGTCGGCCTCTTCCTGAACTTGATCAGCGCCTTATTCCTTCACGAACATGACCACGACCACGGCCACGGCTCTGTAACCGACATCGAAAATATCTCACCAGCACCCACGCACGCAGCGCACATGCACATCACCGCATCGCCCAAGAAACACGGCATGGACCTCGGTATCCTGGGTGTTTTGATACACGTCCTCGGCGACGCAATCAACAACATTGGTGTCATCATCTCCGCAGTCATCATTTGGTTCGTCAAGTCGCCGAATCGCTTCTACGCCGATCCATCAGTTAGTATGTGGATCGCCATCATGATTCTGATAAGCGCGATACCCTTGACGAAGCGCAGCGGCAAGATCTTGTTGCAGTCTGCGCCGCTGGGCGTCAAAATTGACGACATCAAGCACGACTTGGAGTCGATTCCTGGTGTGCAGAGTGTGCACGAGCTGCATGTTTGGCGTCTCGATCAGAAGAAAGCGATCGCGAGTGCGCATATTGTGGTTAGTGATCCGGACATTGCGAGCTTTATGAGGAACGCGAAGACGTTCAGGGAGTGCTTGCATGCGTATGGTATCCATTCAGCGACGTTACAGCCGGAGCTTGGTGCAGGTGCAGAACAGGAGAGTGATATCGAGATGGCAACATCGGGTGTGACGAGTGCGACGAGCACGGCGCGACCGAGTATTGAGAAGTGTGGGTTGCCATGTGCAGTTGTGTGCGAAGAGTTGAAGTGCTGTAGTTGAGAGTTGTTTGACGATTGAAGAGGATCATTATAAGAATATTCATACATACTTGTGACTCCTGGATACAAGTCAAATGTATGCCATGCCCTGCCGTCAACGCAAGACACATGCACTGACTTCACAATATCCATCGTCGAAAATTTGAATAACTCGCCTCAGAGACATGCCTCAGAACATAGAAACGACAAGACCAACGATAATGTAGCGTCGGTAAATTGAGAGATGAAGGAGCCTACCATGTCGGCGATTCCTGGTAGCCCTAATGTCATGCACCAGGTCTCTTGCACATTCTCCGCCCTTATATCGATCCGAGAGAGATAGAACTTGCAGTCAGAGAAGAACGCTCAAGGGAAACTCCCAGTCCTGCGGTCGCTGGAGGGAGTTGGGCGGCGAATATTCTGGACTGTAGGAGAGCCACTCTTTATGGTAGGCTTCACCGCTCGCCAGGAAATCGGAACACCTACACAGAGCCCAAAGACTGAACACGAGGGCGACCAAAGGAAGCGTTATCAGGTGGTTTATTACCCGCACTGGACTAAGTAGGTCCGAAAACTTGACGCTTTCGCCTCGCTGGGGCGCGTGCCAGTCACGGCATACCTCAAGGAGGATACCACTAAAGTTGAGGATGCTCTCACCTGATTGTCGAACACGTAAAGTGATCCTCAATCTCCGACCAGCGATATCAACACCAGGATTGTGGTCGCCTAACACAAAAGCGTTCTCGATACTGCCGTTCGATGTCCTGAGCATGGAAGTCGACACTACAACGAAGAGGATATAGTTATCGAGCCCCAGAGTGGAATTTGTCGCCAACAACTCGAGTAAGGCGTCGTAAGAGACTCCGAGGTTTGTTTTGGCGTCTATCATATCCTGCGAGGAATAATCATTGGCCGTTTTCTTGTTCAGTTGTGTGCACAAACGTGAACGCTTATCGAGTGCCGTTGATCCCTTACTTGAACCGTCTGTCGAGACCCAGCCGCCGCTGTATGATGCTACGAGGACTCGACAGAAGATTTCCTCCAATGACATGGAATAACCGACGTGGAACGAATCCCCATTTGGGACCAAGGCCAGTAAAGCGTATACTTTATCCCAAGGATCGCTACAGTCCTCCACCGTACTGAGCTAGACATCCACATATGGTACTATTTGCCATGTTCCTCGTGGCGGCCTTCACCAGGCTTGTGGCTCTGCTGAAATATGTGTAAGTGCCTTGCCGTCCAAGAAAACCCCTAAGAAGTGACCATGATACAGAGTAGTAGCCCATTAAGAGGCATGCTTTTCGAGCACAAGCGATCTCTCGGGTGATCCATATACGTGATAAATAGGTTCGATTGCATATCTCCCGTAAACCTGTCTGGATGATGGTGTCGTTCCGCGACCTTTGGCGAGACTGCCGAGCGCCTCGAGCCTGTGGTTTGAACCCCGTACTGGAGCCGATGACCCTCTCTGATCTCCGCAAACAATAGATCAACTTCACCCATGTAGAGACCATACAGCCTCGCATAGTGTAGCATATCATCAAGGGCGTAGCCTCCTCGTAGAGCGATTTTCTCGAACAAAGACTGTTGCTGATACCAATTATTTCTTCCTTCCACTTCCTGACCTAGCTTCCCCAAATCTTCCGATGCTGCTTCGAATTGTTGGCTGCACGAAGAGCCGAGCCATACCATCACCATGCATGCGTGTCGGTATATGTCGCCCATTTGTTTGACTTGGTGTGCTCGCTCCATTTGATCTGTCTAGTTGATGCAGATAGCGGCGACCCGGAGAGGTCGTGCAAATTCTGGATCGCACTTCATCTTTGCGGCAGCAATCTGCAGGAAGCTCCATAAGCTTTGGCGAACTCTTAGGTAACCATTGTTCACTCTTATCCATCAAGAATGGACTTTTGTGGTTCCCCATTCGTATGAGAGAGTGTGTTGTAGACAGGGTCCAACTTAGCATGCCTGTGCTTGGCTGAATCCGAATTCGCTAGCTTTATCGGAAAGTCCTCTGTGAACAACTGGCACCTTAAGGAACTCTGATCCGAAGTCCGCAAAATGCGCAAAAGACGGAAGCTCCTTCGCCGGAGATTCAGTTTCTCGTACCGATACAGAGGGCTAGGTGGGTTTCTGGAAACAGCTTCGATGGTTGGGTCCATTCTTGTTTGCGAGCCAATATGCTACTGCATCCAACTGTTGATACTCCCGAGGTCGCATAATTGTTTTCCAACCCAGCAGATTTCGATTATGACTGCAATCGCAGACTGGAGAAGGTTTCTGATAGAAAGAGCGGCATAGACAGGATTATCTAGTCTGAAAGAGAATTACATGGCTGCCTACGCACCTTCACCGATGACACTCAGCCCCTCACCAGGCTGTTCATTCTGGCTGGGCGAGACTTCACCTGGGCAGCCCCGGGGGCGCCATTCCAACCTGATAAGGTCCAGCCACGACACACAAGAGGCTGATGCATGTTGTAGTTTAGCTTAGGAACTGGGCAAAGCCTGTTGAGCAGATGTTGATGATTCTACCACTGATGGTGCTGTCCGCAAGAAGAAAGGCGTCAATGTAGCGCGATCGGAATTATTCCGCCCGCCACAGACCGCCTTCGCCACCGCTTGGGGATGATGACATACTGCCAGACGTATGTTTCGCGCGCGATCCCAAGCAGACTCGCATTACTGATCACACACTTGCACAACCCTGTTCATGATTTGAGCAAAGTGTCCATCGTACAAAGCTTGTTCTCTTTTGACTTCGCTATTTTCCTCAGTTTCACGCACATTACATTGCAATGGCAGAGATCCACAAGTACGGTACAGACGACGGATGGCACGGCGTGATCAAAGAAGGAGGAGAATTCCCTCCTGAGAAAGACAGATATCATCTCTACATAGGTACGTAACCGGTCGCATCCTGTGCACCTGAAAATCCCCGAAAAGTCCTCCGCACTGCAGTTCCAGTACGAACTGACCCAATCAGGCCTTTTCTGCCCCTTCGCCCATCGCGCCAACCTCGTCCGACACCTCAAACACCTCACCGACATCCTCCCCATCTCCATCGTCCGTCCCTACCCGAAAGGCGAGCCCGGATGGCGCTTCGACGAGACCTACCCAAACGCGACACCCGACCACCTCTTCAACAGCCGCTTCATGCACCAACTGTATTTCCGCGATGATCCGGCGTACAAGGGCAAATACAGTGTGCCATTGCTGTGGGATAAGAAGGCTGGCAGGATCGTAAATAATGAGAGCGCGGAAATGCTGAGGTGGCTACCGAACGCGTTCGACTCGGTGCTTGGAGAGCAGAAAGTCAAGGAATTGGACTTTTACCCAGAAGATCTCAGAGAGAAGATTGATGAAATAAGTCCGTGGCTGCAGTCGCTTATTTGTGCTGGTGTGTACAAGTCTGGCTTTGTGTCAACGCAGGAAGCATACGAGAAGAATATGGTGCCATTATTCGCGGCGTTGAACAAGCTCGAGGCGCTACTGCACAAGTATGGTGGGCCATATATGCTCGGCGATAAGCTGACGGAGCTGGACCTGCTTGCGTATCCGACGATCGTGCGGTTCGATACGGTGTATGTGCAGCACTTCAAGACCAATCTCGGCATGATACGGCATGATTACCCAGTGCTCAACAACTGGTTGAAGAACTCGTACTGGAATGTGAAGGGGTTCAAAGAGTCGACGGACTTCTTACACATTAAGGAGAATGTAAGGTGTCCTGTGGTTCGAATGCCCTCCAATCAGCTAACACATCTCAGTACACCAAGAGCCACTCGGACATCAATCCTCACGCCATCACGCCATTAGGACCGTACCCCGATGTCGAAGAAGGGTACGAGAGCGACTGGAGCAAGCTGAAACCAGGTAAAGTGGCTCATCCAAGAGTACTAGAAGCGATGAGTAGATTGTGAGATCAATTCCCTGCTGATGGTAACATTGCTGTTTCTGTACAGGATCTAAAGTGATGCCACACATCAGTGATTGGAACAAAGCGTATGTATTACATAGCGTGCAGACCTGGACTCTTCTTCTGCTTCGGCGCCTCACTCCATGGTCTTGATGGTCGAATTGGGACCGTCCTCTGTGACTTCGCCGGATTTAGTGGCCATGTCTCTTCTTTCTCGCTATCGATATGCCCATGGCTTTTATCGCTCAAACCGGAGTCCATACGTCCGACCTTGGCGATTGGGTCTGCTAGATATATCTCTTCGTCCGTTTCGGGCATCGCTTCCAAGTGTTTTGGCATCGGCTTTTGCGGATCATAAATCGTGGGTGGCCTGCTCCGTGGTATGGGAGGCACCAAGGCGGTATAACTGTGACCCATACCCAACGCCGAGGCCGTTGGCTCGAACGAGCAGCTCTCTTTCTCTCTAGCGCAAAGACACGCTTGCACCATTGCAGTGATTGTGGTGCATACAAGGATGAAGCATCCAATTCCTGCAGCGACGACAAGACCCTTGCTCAACGGAAGGATCAACGCGAACATGGTAAGGTCCGCCGATGCTGATGGCTCGAGGCGTGTGGTGGTGAAAGTGTTGAGACTGATGGCAAAGCTAACTAAGCAGCCGAAGGCTATAGCCATGTTGCTCGCGGCCAAGAGTTCGACAGGCACGCGAACGGATCCAGACATCTCGAGGCTGCGAAGTTCGAAGGACAGCACAACCAGTATTTCGATGAGGAAAGCGAATAAAGCCTGCGGGGTCATCAACAATGATCTTGACGAAAGGTCATGGTACGTACGGCAGCGATGGAAATCCATATTCTAGTTGTTCCATTCATAATGGCTTCGAAGAACGCTTGCCAGTAATCTGATGGACTGCCAGGGTCGATGTCTGCCCGACTCAACACCATTATCCCTCGGACTTCGACATCATGTATGATAATCTTTGCTGTAGAGTACAGTCAGCGTAACTCGTGTGGGAGAAGATGACATGCCATACTCCAAGCGCACAACCCGACAACTGCCAAAGCACCGATCAGAGCAGTGACCCTCAATGTCATTATCACTTGCATTCCTGCACCCATGATTACTTCTGAATTTTGGTAAAAGTTAAACGAGCGTGTGGTATTGCGCAGCCCAGCTGGCAGCAACTCGCAGAGTGCTTTCGAATGGAAAGAATGTAAGGAGCGCGAACGCAGAACAAACAATGACGACGTGATACTCAGGCTGAAGTATCGAAGAAGAGAAGGACGAGGGGAGGTTGCTATGCGAGCATCGTGCCCCACGAGATGCACAACTTCGGAGCCCTAGGAGCCGCATGCAGCTGCATCGACCCTTGCAATACACATGTAGAGTGAGGAATGTCCTCGTGGCTTGACACGCTACAATAGCGACGACAGATGCCTGGTACAAGGTTTGAGAGCTGCAGAGCAGGGTGTGCATCGGTCCGTCATGGAGGCAGTGACGCATCCAGACCAATTCAGAAAGAGTGACACGTGTTACAGTCCCTTATTGGACACCTCTACTCAGGAACTGCGAGGTATAGTGAATTACGAATGGTCGCACATGTCAGAGCTGCGATCCGGAGCCATGGCCATCCGCTCATGTTAATTGCGTGGGATGGCGGGGCTCATGCTCTGGCGCTGCCGAAGACCAGCAGTGTTCGGATAGGCTGGAGTTGTGGCGATCATGCTGGCTTGGAACGTAGAGGCAGTGTTGAAACCGTCCTGAGGCATTCAGGTTGGAGTTTGTGATGCGAACGAGGCTGAAACGTGCGACAGCTCAGACCCCTGATCGTTCAAACCCTACGCATACCGCCACATATACGCATATACGTAGATGTTGTGGTGAGCTTAGTGGCCGGATGTCCTTCAATTGGAGAAGTGCCTCGAAATTGGCAAAAAGAAGACTGGGACCTTGGCAGCGTTCAAAACTTGAGACCTTTTAAAGCGCCGCTACAATCTGTCCCACGTCCGATGCGATTCCGGGTTCGCACACTCGCAGGTCGACTCAAAGCAGCACTTAAACGTTTTGGCTGCCGATGAGATATCATGCAGTGAGGTATCCTGCTCAAGGTTTCAATATCTGGGTCGAGGTCAACCAGCTGGAAGAAACTCGAGCGATGGACATAAGATCTGGGGTAATGCAACAGCAATACAACGTGAGTACACCGTGTTGATTTTCACGACCCTTTGCTGAAGTTCAAAGTCGAGGTCGGATCCATCGTCCTGGAGCTGTTGATGCTATTCACATGTGGATGACGTCATGGAATGGCTAAACGCGTATGGTATCGCAGTAGAGAGGACTTCCGTCAATTGATACGACGAAATAAGTTCTGGGAGTGGCGCAAAGTGAAGCTGTCGAAGTTGAGGCTAAGAGGCGCGCAGCCGACGCGTGAGCGTGAAGCCCACTTGTCGTCTTGGCATTGTGGTCAAAAGCGCCTGCCAGAAACAAGAACAACGATTTCCGACAAAGAAGAGATGATCTCGTCGTGTGAGAATGAGCGCTCTGGTTACATGTTCCATTCCTGCACGCAACCAAGGCACTCCGCCCCTCAAGCCGCGTATACATAGGGTTACGATGTGTCGCCAGTTTCCAGAAGAACAAGGTGCTCATCGAAGGTGAATCTGATTTAAAGTAGACTTCCGATCAAGTGCGCCAGAGAACTACTACGATTACAGGACAAGCTGTATCATCATCCATCGCACTTTCAAAATAGGACATAGTACCCACTTGTCAAGTGGTCGATGCCCCAACGATAGATTGTACTAGCATGCACCGGTCGCCTTTGAAAACGTCACTCGAACCCAACTCTGCGGCTGGACGACACTCGTGCATGCATCGAGAAAGGCCACTGCCTATACCTCACTGGACTTCTTAGCGCTGTAGGCGGTCAACGGACTCCAGGAGGGGTTGTCTGAGTTCGAACCACGGTCCAGGTGCTGCGCTAACACTCGCACTGGAGACATCTGCTCTCTAGCGGAACATGCCGATGTGCGCTCATTCATCGCCTTCTGAGAAACCAGGCACATCTGCCGCAAACATAAATTGGCTAGTGGGGCAAATGAATCTCATCGATACTGATTGACCAGACCAAACTTACTGGTCCGAAACGTAAAGTCACTTGCAGTACACTAGGGTCGAACATTGGGATCATTGCCTGCAACAACAACGAGCTCGCATATGCAGCGGGGAGCCGTATTGTGTCGAGGTATGCGGGAAGGCAGCTGCTTGGTCCCTTTTGTTTAGATGCACTGTAGCCTCAGCAACGGCCACTGTGAAGAAATGGGCAGCTGCAGGAGCACGACAAACTATGAAATAGTGCGCTTCCGTGCTTCGGAGTCTGGCTTGACAGTCACACTCCTCCACTTCAAGTCAGACACCTTGTTCCTTGCGCGCACACATGCTCCTTCAATCCTACCTATTGAAACCTACCATCCTACACACCACTGCCATGGCTCCACTGAGCAAGCTCAGAGGTCGAGTGAAGCTGAGAGCAGGATTCAAGCGCGTCCTGACCTGGCTACGCAGACCCTTTCGTCGCTGGTCACGTCGACAATATCAAGCGGTTCGTCATTTCAGACGCAAGGCGGAAGTGGAGGAGAATCCAAGAGATCCTACAGACTTACATACTCAACACATACCTCAACCATCCGAGGTTCTTGTTCAAAACCGACCTGCTCCACCAACCCCTCGTCGTCAGCAGCGGCCACCAAGCTGGATAGATGTGGAATTGAATCACCACGGCTGTCCAGTGGACACCTGTCACAGTCATCATGCTTCGGATCACCAGATTCGAAGTCATTTGGGCTCATATGTACGAAGTCGTGACTGTTTCCCAAACCATGGCAGACCACACAGAGACTATCCAGCCCGGGGCGCACCAAGGAAGACTTTGATATCAGAAATCGAGGATCAAAACCGACTTCGTCCTGATTCGTATGTACGAAGCCGTGGCCCTTCCCCTGACGACAACAGACCACGCACGGGTTATCCAGCTCGGAGCGCACCGAGGACTACTTCAGTACAAGGAATTGAGGCATGGGAGGATATACGCTCAGCACGTAGTCGCCAAGCATCAGGCGCGATGATGGAGATTCCGATGTTACGCAGCAGACAGTCTTCCCGGGACCGACGGACCCGTAGCAGAGAGTCTTCTCCAACCCGGCAAGCTCGCAGCAGACAGTCTTCACGAACACGTCATGCTCGAAGCAGGCAATCTTCCCGAGTCCGGCAGCCCGGCAGCAGGTGCAATTCGTTCGAGTCACGGTTCGCTCAATATCCCCAACAGCCACACTACACTCAAGAACATCACTATCCCCAGCAACCTCAATATCTACATCAAACGCACTACTCTCAGCAGCCTCTATATTTTGAACAGTCTCACTACCATCAACAACCTCAATTCCGTCAACAACCTCAATTCTGTCAACAACCACAATTCTATCAAGAACCGCAACACCAGCAACAACTTCAGCTCCAGTACCCCAACCCTCCTCAAAACCCAATACAACCTCGGTACGGACCGCATGATCCGCATACGTGGACTGAGCAACCTGCATATGGCCGGCTGCGGCCTTCGAACCCTGTAACGTTTTTGCAAGAGCAAGGCTCTTCCTGGGACGCACAGTCTGTACAGTATGGGTCAGTACCTGGTCAGACACTTCGTAGACGTCACGCACATTCTCAATTGAACGCCCATACGAGAAGAGAGATGTTGGTCACAGCTAATGGAGACATGCTCGCGCACAATCAGGTCATCTTCGAGACCATCCAGCATGTCTCTGCGCAATACCCAGGGATGGCGCAGCAAGGTGCTTGTGTGGACGATTGGTTGCAGACTATTCAGGTGCAGAATCTCCAAACTCAGATGAGCCTGATGAGTGTATCTCACGGATACAGCAGCAGCGTGGGGACACGGGAGTCGGGGACATCGAGGAGCTGGGTATTCCGACGGGAGCCACCGGAGATATGAGTCCGCGTATGATGCTATGCTTCTTTTGATACTTTTTTTAATGTTGTTGTAAATATTCTCGCATACCGGGCGATCGTTCGGATGGTGAACATGATCGTAGCCCATTTCCATCGATAGTGACCTAACTTGTAGCATTCGATTTCTATTGAGGATATTTTCTTTGTGAACATGATGATCTGGACCAGGCACAACCACTGCGTTGTTGAGAAAATGCTGCGGGCCGAAGAGGGGTGCAGATAAGGTCCCATGGTACTGTAACGGGCCGGCACTCTCTGGCGCAGACTGCCCTGGACGGCAGGAGACCGTCAAATTTCTGTCTCTTGGCGGAGGTGATCGGAACTGACGCAAGACTAAGGGCTGGTCTTGGGTTCCTTCCTCGCTCTGCAGCACCATGCTGTCAGTTTCACGACAATTTCACACCGTCAATTCTCCCATCTTCCCTATGGGATTCTCGTGGTCGCATCATTCTCCCGACTCATCGTTAGTTCAAGCATGGCCTTCGTCACTCTCAAAGGCCTCTTCAAAAGGCGTCAGTCTGGTTCGGCTCCAGTCAATTCGACTGGCTGCCAGTGTCCGTCCGAAGGTCCGGAATTTCAGCACGTCCATTCCCCCAACAGCTGGCAGTCCTGCGGTACCAAGACTACTGTCGCCGAAGATGCCAATGACGCCAACTGGATAGAATGCTTACCGCACACAATCATCGCCAGTGATCTTGGAGTCAAGAGCCATGACTACCGTCTCGCGCTCAGCCATTTCCTGTCGGAGGATCCGTCGATTGCGGTGTTCTCGGTGTCGCAAGATTCGGCCGTCCCAAGCACATGGCGAGATGACCCATCAAGTCGCCCATGGCCGAGCAACTCTTCTTGGAGCTTGCGAAAGGCCTTTCATCAACTGAGATATCCCTGCAATGTTTGCGTGATAAGTGGCTTCCACTGGCAGTACGATGTCCCTTCGAGAGCGATACGATACTGGAGCGCTCCAGATGGTCTGTTGTTGCTCGACTGGTGTGACATGGTCCACGAGTACCCCACTAAGAAGAGTACGAAGAGCAAACGGCAGAACAAGGATCAAATGAAAGAGACTGTGAAGGAATCCAGCCGTTTGGAGCGAAACGTATTGGTCAATCCACCTCGAGCTCATTGGGCATCCTATGGCAACTGGGATATACGCCCACCTACTCCCGCAAATGTCGGGCTGCTTGCTATCACAAAGGGCGCGGCTTCGATCGAGGACTGGGACTGAGTCCATGGGGGGAGTGGCATCAACGTTCGGTAAGACAAACCATTGCTCAAGCAATTGTATGATGAGCTGTGGAAGGTTCTCGCTCGGCAAGTTGTGAAGAATAAGAAGATGATACGGCAGAAGCTGTGTAAGATGTAACCTTGCGTCACTCAGATGGCAAAAGGAGTGGTGGTTCGCGAGCTCCAGCGCAAATCGATGTCATGTACAAGCAAAATCCAGATAAGATGCTTGAGAGAGCGGAACCAAAACGCGTGTGTTGGCGTGACTAACACTGGAGATGTGAATCGCGTTGACGTCATTCAGCCCTACCCGTCTTGGTGCCCAAAAAGTTCCCTGGCCCTGGGTGCCTGGCCCCACCAAGCAACCCTGCACATTTCACAACTCTCACCACTTTTCCAAAAATCCAGATATAAGATCACCATGTCCGTTTGTGTCGCATGCAACAAACCTCTCGAGGTCGAGATTGAGGCAGATGAGGAGGAAGACTATGAGACGGGCGCATCATCCTTGGGAAAGGCGCCAGCAGCGGCGCCAGAAACCGTGCCTGACGATGTTTTCCTGCAATGTGGGTGCCACTTTCACTGGTAAGGTAATGCTACATTTTTAGACCAGGGCATGACTGATGATTCACCTCCAGGGATTGCTTACTCGAAGCATACCAGATTACAGAATGCCCGAACTGCGGCATGACCATCTCGACACTCTCCCCAACAGGCGTGCAACAGGTTCTGGTCACACTCAAGAACGAAGGGGGCGTGCAGTCAGATCTTGATATCCTCCCTCTACTGTCCGAAGAGACCTACCTCAAAGCGTACCCCGAAGACCGGAAATGCCGCGCGTTTCTTGAATTCTGCCGCGAAGGCGACTACAAAGCCATTGTAGGCATGCTACAAAACGACGAAGTGGAGGAGGATGACGACGATGAAGGTGAGGAGATGGCCGACAGCGATCAACCCGAGAGGGAGGTTGGCATCGACAGGATGCTCAGATACCAAGATCCGATTGGCGAGATGCAGTCAGGATTACACGCCGCCGTGCAGGCGCAGAGCAGAGAGGTCGCTTGGCTGCTGTTACTGTTGGCAAGCAACCTGGACTTGATGGAGTTCCCACCTCTGGTATTCCAGGAGGCAGAGGCGTTGGGTATCATGAGGGGATTGACCGAGGATAAGGTCGATATCAGGAGTCTGCGAGATGCGAACGGAAAGACAGCAGAAGACCTCGCTAACGAAGTTGGCGGAGTCTGGGTTGGATGGACGGGCAACAACCGGCTGGTGATATGAGGTAAGCAAGCTCAAGGCCCGCAGGCAAGCTTGCGGCCACGAAAGGGGTGTCCTTTGAGCAAGGCATGATGAGGGTGAAGCCCAGCCCTGCCTCCCACCTCGCCATAACAAAGCTCGTTGGGCAGGCTTCAAGTCGCAAACTATAAAGTCTTAGTTGCTTCTGAGCAGCACTAGATCATGGCTGATGGCAGTTGAGCTGTCTCTGACAGGGAGAGTCAGCCTAGGAGCTGGGTGCTATAATGACCTTCGATTGGGGCCGAGGTGCCTCATGTAAACAAATGATGACACCTACTTCCCATACCCATAAACATCTCTCCTGTGTACTTAAGGGTCTGACTAAGAAAGAAATTGGAAGCTCGAGCATGATATCTGGTTGGTCGGTTGCTGCACGTGACACGTGTCTTAGCGCGTTTCCGTCGCGTCGTCGCCATCGCAGAGTCGGAACCAGACCTTGACCATAATCAGATTGCGCGCATTCGCCGAGTTCAACTTTCTACAATCGCATAATGGCAGGCTTCAAGCGCGGAGGCGGCTCCTTCAAGAGGGGCTTCTCGAAGAAACGAGCCGGGTCTGACGACGATGATAGCACATCGCGTACGAGCAAGAAGTCGAAGGGAGATGATGAAGAGGCAGACTCGACACCAGTCGTGCCAGAGCTGAAGGTTGATGACGAAGGCAACAAATACGTTGGTGTAAGTCTCGTTCTGCATTCTGTGGGATAGCTACTCAACTGATGTCCATTGAAGCTCAACGCAAGCGGACTGCGACGCGTTACCATCTCTGATTTCAAGGGACAAACTTTTGTAAACATTCGAGAGTACTGGACTAAGGACGGGAGCGTGCCCAAGCCATCAGCGAAGGTGAGTAGGCTCTTTTCAGGCGCCATATTTCTACTGACAATAACGCAGGGACTTACTCTGAACATCGATCAATACAACACGCTACTCGGGTCGATACCCCTCATAGAATCTGCGCTCGCTGAGAAGGACATTCAAGTCGCACGCCCGGACTTTGATGCCGATCTTAGCTCGGCTGTGAAGACACCAAAGGACAAAGACGAGCGCAAAGATGTAGATGAGGTAGAGGAGACCGCAATCAGCAAGGTCGATGAGGAAGAAGATGAGGGGTAAAGCGTCCCTCTTTGCAGCAGGGAGCTCATCGGCGCATCAAAGGGCATATTGTACAACATTGGGGTTTCATGGATCAGATACACAGGCGCAAAGGGACAAGAGGCTGCCAGCTGCTAGCGCGTACTTCGACAGCTTCTCTTTGCCAGCAATTCTCATATGAGCTTTTTTCACATCCGCGTTGCTCTCCTTTCCGATTCTCCGCGAGTTCTGACCGACACATAAGATCTCACGGACCTTCGGCAAGTCTGAGTTACCCCACTTCGACCCCACCACGCCATGATTCATCTGCAAATTCTCATGCCCCACTACTATGGAGCCTCATCATTACGCCCATGTTTTGGCATCGTGCTTTAGACTCAGAGCACAAGTTAATATACGTTGCAATCTCGGAATTCCCCATCAACCACCCAAATCTCTAACGAGTCTCTTTAGCTCAATTGGGAGAGCGCCAGACTGAAGTCTTCGGTCATTAAATCTGGAGGTATCGCGTAAGTGCACTACACGTATCTCGATCATTCAAATACTAATTTGACACAGGTTCGATCCGCGAAAGGGACATGAACCCCGTGCCTGGCTGTAGTCAGGACACTTCGAACATTCTGTTTTTTTTGGGAGGGGGGATTGTGGCTGAACTCTGCTCCGCGTCAGGTTGCCTTCTTGGCTCGCCCCGCTCGCAACACCGATGATGCAACATGGTGTCTGAAGTCGGCTAACGTGTTGGATAAGCGAGTGAGCCACCCCACCAAGCTTACGCACCTGTTCAAGCGTACATCCCAACCACGTGAAGAGATAACATATGTATGTATTAATATAACGTGTTTTACAAGCGAGTGCGCACCCCACCAACTTTCTGCAACGCTACAGGCGTACATCTCAACCACGTTGAGAGATAATATAAAGATATTGATACAATATACTAAGCAGTATCTGAAGTATCTTTTTTGCATGTACGTGAGTTATGCCCAGTCTCTCTGCACCTCTTTCAGCGCGCCAGAGCCTGTCGGCTAAGGCCTAATCGCTCTCCGCCTTGACGCTGTTCACGCTCTATGTGCTGGTCAGCCTCCTTTTGAGCAAGTATATCCTCTCCCTTCCCCTTTATTAAGGTCCCCTGCCTCTGTATCCGCTTCTTTTTACGCTGTCTACGCTTTGTTGCTGCCTCATTAGCTCTCTCAAGGCTGGTGATCTGATTGCGCATTAGCTCAGCTGAGAGCATCATTACCTCTGCCCCCTTCTTGAGCCGGTTAATCGCTTCAATAATTGAGGCAGGTGATGAGCCCTTGTGCTGCTGCACACGATTACGTATCAGAGTTGATTGAGCCTAAAGCTCACGTACGTTGCTCGGCGAACGAGCCTGCCAGAGAGCCTCTACGAGAGCAGCAGGAGTAGGCGTACGCAGCTGCACGTCAAGCTTCGACAGAACAGCATCTAGCTGGAGAGGCACAAGGCCTGCGCCACGAAAGGCTGAGCAGATATTTGCTGACGTCAACGATTGATCATAGGCTGCCTTAAAGGCTGGCAGAAACTCGAGTTTGGTGATGTGGTTGATGTGGTGGCAGATTAGAGCCTCAATCTCACGGCTGTACGCACGCTTCAATGGCGAGAAACAGCCACGTCAAGTGGCTGCAGCAGGTGTGACCAGTGAGGCGGCATGCAGAGCGTATAGATATTGTTCTCCTTGCAGAGCTCTCGAAATTTCAGAGAGTGGTGGCTCTCATGGCCATCAAGGATGAGCAGGCGATGTGCACCTATAACACGAGTCTTTGTATGAGCATCAAAGTGCTTTAGCCAGTCAACTCCTAGCTCGTTGGTTGTCCAGCCATTGTCGCTGACTGCGATCGCCCAGTCGCGTGGGATCTCTGTTTCCTTGTACCAGGCAGATAGATGATAGCGGCCAGCAAAGATGAGGAACGGTGGGATTGACCAGCCAGCTGCGTTGAGTGCAGCAATCAACATCACCCACTCACAATTGCCTGGCTGGATAGCCTTTGGCCTGACTCTTCTCTCTGACCCTGTCACAACGAGCTGAGTCGTAATCTTGCCTATCATGAAGCCAGCCTTGTTAAAGTTGTAGACGTCCTCATTGCAGATGCCATACTTGGCCTTTGTCTGCTCTATAAGCTCAAACCAGCCTCTGATTAGTACAGGATCCTCGCATAGAGCTCTCTGCCTATCGTACGCTTGATTGAAACGTGTCGTAAGACTGTCTGTACGCTTAACAAAGTTGCGCGGCCACTGGACACCAATGCAATGTGTGCTGCGCGCAGCCAGCAGCTTATTAGCCATATCACGTACAGTGTCGAACGTAGGAGCAAATCTACGTTAATCCAGGTCAAGTATATAGCTAACAATCACCTCCTCTTCTAGCTAGGTAAGCCAGTTTGAGTTGGGCTGGCAATTGCGTTGAGCAGGCTTGCCAGCGCATCGGCGGTGGAGTGTATCTCGAGAGACATTAAACGTCTGAACAGCGACTGCCTCACTCTGAAATTGATCTTGCTGAAGATCTGAGATAGCAAGGTGTATATCAGCCTCATAGGAAGCTGGCTGGGCTTAAGTTGGGGGTGCTATAGTAGTTATATTGGAACAAGGTCCCTCTAGTAGTATGACTACCATGGATAACCCAGTAAGGAGAGGGACAAGGTGGGGTGGCTGCAACGTATTGTCTTGACTATCGTCTTGTATTACCAAAGAGGCCACGCAGACTTCACGTAAGGACGTTACAGTCAGCTGTGCCTACCTCACACAGTAGGTACCACAGCCCTTCCTTCCACCAACCTGGACTGAACCCACATATTCTCAACAAGTTAGGAGTTTACGCGTTGCAGAAAGTTGGTGGGGTGTGCACTCGCTTGTAATGCGCACTCGCTTGTAATGCGCACTCGCTTGTAAAGCACGTTAACCACAGATGAATCTATGTATGGCAAATTTGCCCGAGCTGTTTGAAACCACTTTAGCAGGGAACATTACTTCGTACAGTTGAGCCTTGAGAACTACCAGCCGCCGTCTGGGCTAGTGGTAGCACCACTATGCATATTTGGAGTCAACATATCCGGTGGCTACAGAACTAAGCAATTCGAAGCCGTTGCATCAGTCGAGTCGCAAAGTTCGATATTCCCTCGCAATAACAGCCGACTCCTCATTTCATCAACCGATCATTTCCCATTTTGGCCAACATGGCTTCGTGGACGGAACAACGTCCGCACATATGTACCAGAGGTGTAGGACTAAAACAGTACAACACCACACTTAATCAAGATCTGCTCTGTAGCGTGCATAATCGCTCGTGGACGCCATGTTCGCCGAACTAGAGTCAATCCGTACAACCAGAGCGTTGTAGTCTTTGTCGCTTTGGGGACTATTTCAACGGCGTATGGGCTAGCCATCATCGGAAGTACTGTTGGTCAGCCGAACTTCTATACATATTTCAACCTTGCGACGGCTGGTGAACCTGGTGAGCATCAGGATTGCCCTACCCTTATTTTCACCTTTGACTGAGACAATCAGGATATGACTACACCACCAACATCATCGGCGCTCTCAATGGCGTCAATAGCGCGGGTGCAATCTTCGGATGTCTCTTTAACGCCTGGACCTCTGAAAAGTACTCCCGCAAGTACAGCATGATGCTCGGATCCAGTATTCTTATTTTTGGAGGCGCACTCTGCGCAGGAGCATATGACATGGCCATGTTCCTGGTCGGTCGCTTCATCGCAGGCTGGGGCTCTGGCATGCTTGCATGCGTAGTGCCGATGTACCAGGCCGAGATCTCGACACCAGCGACCCGCGGTGCAATGATGTGCACAACCGGAGTCGCCTACGCCTTGGGCTATACTCTCGCAGGCTGGCTAGGCTTTGCGTGCTTCTTCCTTCCGGCAGACTCTCCACATGCGCAACTCGCATGGCGCTTCCCACTAGCCTTTCAATGTGTCTTTCCGCTTATGGTGCTAATGGGCTGGGGTTTCATCCCATTCTCTCCAAGATGGCTGCTTCAGCAAGACAGACGTGATGATGCATTCGATGTGGTGTGCCGCTTGCATCGCACGCCTGAGGATCCCGACAATATCAAAGCGAAAGAAGAGCTGCTGCTGATGAAGAAGCAATTTGAGCTCGACAAGTCTCTTCATGTCCGAACCTTCGAGCTCTTCCGAACACCTGCCAATCGGCGACGCGCACTCGTAGGCACTTTAATGCTCTGAGGTCATCAGTTCCTGGGCATCTTTGTGCTCACCAACTATGGCGTATTGATCTATGAGTCTCTTGGCCTGACTGGATATGTCCCTCTCCTGCTCAACGCATCTTGGACGAGCTCCACCATCATCGGCAACATATGGACCGCGTTCTTCATCGATCGTTTTGGGCGGCGGACTTTTCTCCTAATAGGCAGCAGAGGATGCACATCATGTGTCGTCTTTTTGTGCGCGCTCACAGCTGAGTTTTTAAAGACGGACAACGTGGCCGGACTGAGAGCTGCCGTCTTCTTCATATTCTTCTACATCTTCTGGTGGTGTTTCTTCCTTGATGCGTGAGTACAACATACTTTCGAGGTCAGACTTACTACAATTGACACACTCGTAGCACGCAATACGTATACATCGCGGAGATCTTCCCCAACCATCTGCGGCCTCAAGGTGTAGCGCTGGGTATTTCAGCCTTCTATTTTGGCAGCGAAGTCACTCTTGTAGCCGCTCCGATCGCGTTGAATCAGATCGGATGGAAGTTCTACCTCGTGCTCATATGCCCGAGCGTGGTCTATATCATATTACTATATCTCTTGTAAGCCTTGACACTCTTTAATTGTCAAAGCAAAGCAATTCCTGACACGCATCACCAGATTCCCGTAGACTAAGGGACGGACGCTAGAAGAGATAGGTGAGTAGTGCAACGTCCCTCTCAGAACAAGTATTGGCCAGTCTAACGAGACTATAGGTGCTCTCTTTGGTGACGAACATATCGCAAGCCAGTGGCATGGGCTGAGTGAGGCAGAGAAGCTAGAAATCAGGAATGAAGGCCTGAAGATGAACGCGGGTCATGGGGAGGAGGCTGCGGTACGAATGGAGAAAGTGTAGGTGTGAGGTGCTGCTCACCAACGATTACACCTTGGGAACCGGTGAACACAAAACTCAGACTGTGGTACCCCACGGAAATTATGCAGGCGGCAAAATCGCGGGTCTTGATTGTCCTGCTCCCGCCCTGAACGGAGTGGTCCATGAGACTGCAGGGCAACTAGCTGATTGTGTCGCGGTAGGTAAACAGTGCGCATGCAGGAAGAATTGAAGGATTGAACTGAGGTTCTATTGTGTATGTATGTATGTATGTATGTATTGTTTAACGTCCTATGAAAGCCTCCCAGGGGGCATGAAAGACGGGTAGCGCCCTG